>NIZV01000202.1:0-78119 GCA_003947045.1 Fusarium ambrosium
TAAAATTAACTTACTTAATAATTTTCTTAGAAATCTAGAAAAAATACTATCTTATGATTTCTTTTTTAGCTTATTTAAAAATTGTTTTTTTAGACCCTAAATAATTATATAGCTAGTTTTAGAAAATCTAATATTTCTTCTTTTAGTAGCATAGTATAACTAATCCGCATGCTCGTTTGATCCGCATGCTTATCAAGTACGTTATAGATCTTAGCGCGATTGTCTCCGTTCAAAGGAGGTCTGGAAAGGGTTTGATTGTTGATTTATAATCACGGCAAAGGTGATCACGTGAGTTCACTCATCTCATCATCCCGTCATCTCCTTCTTCTTTCTCATCACAACCTTGTGCCAAGGCTTCCGACTGCGTCTCGGGGCCTCTTATCGGCGATTCGGTCAGAAACTCAGAATTGACCCCCTGCGGCCCCTGGTCAATTTCTCTCATAACTCATCCGCAACCTCAAAAATGGGGGCAGACACCCAACCCTCAGGGCCGTCCAGTGAGCCAGCAGAGTCTCAACGGCCAATGATAAGGGTAAATTACACAGTTTCGATTATGATCAAGGGAAATAACACAATTGATAGGCCTGTGATATGTGTCGGATCAAAAAGATACGATGCCAGCCGACAAAGCAAGGGTGTCTACAGTGCACCAAGTACAAGACAAAATGCCACTTCACTCCCATCTCCACGAAACGAAAGCCCCGAAGACCAGCTGGGTATGTCTTATATGCTTGAATTCTTTTCTCTTTTGCTTTAACTAACATCACTACAGATATAAGTACATTGCTCAGTTGGAAGAAAGACTTCAAAACATGGAGAACGTTTTAGAGAAGGCTCTCCAACGTGCTAAATCCACCGAGGCAGACGCCGCTGGAGAAGATGATACCATGGATCTTGAACCTTTTGAGAGTTCTGACAAACAGCCACAGTCAGATATAGTTGTTGCGAGTCCTCCCCAAAGGGTAACGAACATCTTCCCTTCATCTTGGTTTGGTGGAAACAACATGACACCAGGAAACTTTACGGAAATCCTCAACTCCGCATCTTCCCCATTACGCCCGTCTCCATCCTTCACTGTCGGCATGGCACTAGGTCCATTCTCCTTGCCCACTTTTCAGGAGCTCCCGACAAAGCCGGTGGCCCTTGACTTGGTAATGGATACCTTCAAGAGCTTCAACCGCTTCTTCCCACTCTTTGATGAGCAGGATTTCTTGCAGGAATTTGACCGCCATTATTTAACCTCGAGTCCAAGCAGTCCAGGTTGGTGGGCATGCATCAACATTGTTCTATCGCTGGCGCATCGTTTCCGCTCTATGCGCATGTTTGAGACAGGATCTGAAAGTGCGCAAGCGTGCGGGTATTGTCATAATGCACTCGCAGTCGTTGCGGAACTCAATGTTTTGCACAATAGCCTACCAGCGGTTCAGGCTCTAGTTGGTATGGCTGTTGTTCTACAAGGATCAGCAAATTCACATCCAGCCTCTGTTCTCACAGCAGCCGCAGTGAGATTGGCTCAGGCTATGGGACTACATCGAAAAACTCGCGATAATGGCCTTACCGAGGCGCAGAACGAGCAACGGAGACGTGTGTTTTGGATTGCGTACTTTCTTGACAAAGATATCAGTCTCCGGATGGGGCAGCCCTTTTCTCAAGACGACGACGATATGGATGTTGAGTTGCCGTCGGGAATATTATCCCAGTTGCCTTTTAACCGCGATGGACCTTGCACCATCGACCTCTTCAAGTCCCGCATCGGACTTGCTGTGATTCAAGGACAAGTCTACAAGCGACTCTACTCGGTACAGGCATCACAACAGTCCGAGACGCAGAAGGCATCAGTGGCGAAAGAACTCGACTCGATATTATCATACTGGAGAAGCGGTGTTGAGATTGATCTCGAAAGCGATCACGTTACGGTGCCTCTGTCGCCCGAGGCCCTGCACGTGCTCATCCTGCGATTCACCTATATCAACTGCCTTATCATGGTGGCTCGACACTTGCCGCAAAGACGGCAGCTTGTGGTGAATGAGGGATCTGATATTCAGGCAACTTTCGCGCCGATTGAGAGTGACTGCATCATCGAATCGAGAAAAGCAGTTCGTCTGATGCATCTGATACCTCATGGAGACTACGCCTGTGTCTGGTAAGAAGTCTATCAAGACTAACATTTCTCTACTAAACATCGGCAGGATCTTACTTCATCCGTTCTTCGCTGCCGTCACGACCCTCTTGCAGAATGCGCTAGACCACCCTGCCTGTCCAGACACACAGTCGGACCTGGAGATTGTCCAGCCATTTTTCAGGCTACTGGATGTCTTGGCGGCTGAAGAAAGAACCTGCTATCGGTCAAACGAGGCAAGAAGGATGCACCGCGAATGCAATGACTTATTGAGAAGGGCGTCCGAGGCTGTCGGTTGTGTGAGCATGGTGTTTGACCCCACGGGGCTGATAGAGGCGATGTAGGGAGTGGCATGGCACATCAAGGGAACATGGATCGATACACCAGGGTTCGTACGAGAAGATTATGTGCAAGCTCTGTCGCTTTGATAAATGACAGAAAAAATGGCAGTGGTCTTCGATGTCTATCTAAGATCTATGAAGCCTAAAACCAATGGAGAGCGCGCCAGCTCATCCCAAGAACACCTTTTACCTATAACCGCCTAAAGTCCCAACCTCTTGTAGCTCTATGTCTAAGGTTAAACCGGATTCCCTTTTGTCCAATTGACCTGAACATCCTGCTTGACGCAGATGCCTCCATCCCCTTCATGGCCGTTGCGATACTCGGGTCCCAGTATAGACTCATCACTCTTGTTATCGCCAGCGATACGAGTGATAGTACTAGGGCCGCGGATCCCCAACTTTGGATCTGCGTTGGGGAATCCTCTGTTCGACTGGCTCGCTTCGTGGCTGCGAGGCAGGCTGCCAAGGTTGTAGCTTGGGCCATCGCTGCCTTCACCTTGCTTCTTGTAGGATCCTTCGGTGGAGTATTTGGAACCGTGGAACGTTCGGCGCCAGAGGGGACGGAGGATGGGAATGCCGATGCACATGAGGGTGACGGCCATTTCGGCGGCGGACCAGATGATCAAGGGGACGGTGTCAACTGTCAAAGTCGTTAGCTGGGACTACTGAGTGTCTGTGGGTAAACTTACGTGTGTAATTGGCTGTGAAGCCGGTTGCGACTTCGTAGGTGCGGACGATACCACAGACACCGGCGCTATGACATGTCAGAAAGGCAGGCAGATCAGGGTTGACAGGTACTTACACAACGCCAAAGCTCATGCTGGCAGCGATGGTGATCTTCTCCCTGTACTTCATGTTTAGGCCCCAGATGAAGATCCAAGGGAAGATGGCGAAGAAAAAGTCGACAACAGCGCACCAAACTACAACGAAGTGTCAGGCAAAGGGGGATGGAAGAAGGGGGTGATGTAGTTCCTACCTCCAAGAAGGATTGCGAATGGAGTCACATCAACATTGCACACGCCCTCGACTCGCATGCGATCATAGATCTTCTCGGCCGGGATGCATTGAACCCAAAAGACAATGGCAGTGATGACAGAGACGAGCATGAGCGATACCATGGCGATCCAGATGGCGATCTGGTGCCACAGCTCAACGACGATGCGTAGCAAGAATAGACCAAGAGATGTCTTTGCCACACCCATGCCAATGACGGCAAAGGTCTGACCAATCATCTCGTACTTGATGGCCATGGCAGCATTGTCGAAAGCTTCGTTGCCGGCATCCAGGCCGGGCATCGTCTGACCGAAGCCATAGTGAGCCGAAATGTGAACAAAGATGGTATAGAGCAAGATCAAGATCTAGAAAAGTTAGCAAACACACCCAAGAGAACAGTGTAGATAGTACTCACGCCGCTCAGCCAGTAAGCGTGGTCATCAGCGCCGATTTGCTTCATAACAAACGCTCGCGTATAAAGACGAAGAACAACAAAGATCCAAGTCATGACAGTAAAAGCCCACATGACGGCCAAGGCCATCGGGGCTTGTCCTCCAATTTCCATGATGGGCAAGCTCTACTTCTTTTTCGCAAAAGGGGAACGCGTGTTGCGAAAAGGATTTCGAAATCTTGGCCCAGGGGAGGAACCAACGAAACATATGTGTTCCTTCAAAGAGAGCATTTCGTGGGGAACCCGGGACCCAGAAATATACGAAAAAATCCTTTGCGGTTCCGTGTCTTTGGTAGCGAACGATTCAGATTGCGGGAGATACAATGGCTGGTGCGTCTTTTGCCACAAGGAGCCCCCAGACCTGGTTCATCGGTATTGCGCACTGGGGTTACATGGTGTGGTTCGGTCAGGACGAATCTTCTAGGCCCCGTTGCACGGATCTTGAGATATCCAGGGGACCATCCCGTTCATCGGTAGTTTCAATGCAGGGGAGAAAACATGATAGCTCTTTTGAGAAAACAAGACGGCATCAGCCCATGAACGTAAGCACACTCGAGCCCTTCCGGTCGGGCATCTAGACGCCCGTTAGTAATACCTCTAACGCGACTATTTTAGATGATAAGCGCCTTCCTTTCCAAAGAGAGAAAGGGGGCGAAGCAAACAAGTTCATTGTTCAAGTGGCTTTTTAGTCTCCCCTTTGGCGGTTTGCTTTTTTCTTAGGGTCGTATTACTCCCGCGTTAGTTCGCTGCAACGGTAGTCCGGACCGCAGCCGTTGATTTTCCTTCCCGGGGGAGGGGAGGGGGAAAGACCCTTGGTTGCATTCCGAGACGATGGATTGCGGCATTTGCCAAAATGAAACGGGTACACGGGTAATCTTCGAGGCTTTGACGATCATCAAGGGACGGACGGGTTGTAACCGAGTGGGTAAAATCCCTGAACGCCTCCAAGGCGCCTTAGCTTCCAACGCCGTCGTCTTTACAAAAAGAAATACGCGTCCTGGAAGGGTTACATGGCTGATTTAGCAGTCACTGTTTGCCTTCACCATTCTACAATAGTCCAGCTAGGCTCTGTTTAGAACAGTTCGTTGAAACGGCGGGGCGGGTATGGCGGGAAACTAGGGCAATATATCCCATGCTAACCGGGACTAAAGAGTCAGTTCCCCGGGGCCAGAATGTGAAATAGCTCGACTCGAGTTGGCTGGTCTAGACCGGGGGGAATGAAGATCCCTACCTCAATCTCCACAAGCAAACAACGACGAAGCCTCACGGCGACATGGTTCCTGCATTCAAACAACGAGAATCCTCTATGTGGAAAATGACTCGTACGATTTTATCTTGTCCGAGTCGTTGGTCTAAGCCGCCGCCCACCTCCTTGAAACCGGTACTCGAAAACATCCCTGACCTGTACGATAAATGAAATTTTATTAGCGACATATCTGGGCTCCAAATCCCCCATGTGAAAAAAAAGCACACTCTCTGCATCTCTTTTCCCCAAAGTCATAGCCGCAAAGTGTCACCACGATGAATCACACCTCATATCTCGATACCTCCATACTGGAGTCTGCAGAGGGTATTCTTCGCAGTAATTCGTCCCTCTTTTTGTACCTCATCGTCCCTGTTAGCACGATCTCACTGTGGACCATTGGGTCTTACTTTTCTTCACCGTTGAAAAAGTACCCCGGACCGTTCCTTGCGAGTAAGTGACACAAAACCATCTTTGCTTTTTCTCGGATTCTACATCTCCGGGGACGATCGCCATTGTTTCAGAGAAGCAGCTAACAATGACCAAAGAGTTCACAAGGCTGTGGTATCTGTATCAAGCATGGACTGGTGACTCTCACCTTGTGCTGGATAAGCTACATCGGCAATATGGACCTATTGTCCGAATCACACCGAGTATTATTGATGTTGATATCCCTGAGCTCATCAAGACCATGTTTAGTATCAAGGGTGACTGGTTGAAGGTAAGATGACGTAACCCTCGGTGCAATTCCTTGACTAACAGGATGCCAGACTCCCTTCTACCATGGCAGCAGTGCTCTTGTGAATGGACAGATCGTCCTCAACCTCTTTAGTCAGACAGACCCTGTCAAGCACAGGAAGGAGAGACAGCCTATCGCCAAGCACTATTCAAGTGCCGGCATCACCAGTGTGGAGCCTCACATGGACAAGGTCATTGACCAGTTCTGCAATGAGCTTGAGAAGCGTTACATTGACGGCGACAATGCTGGCAAAGTCTGCGACATCGGTCAATGGACTCTATTCTGTAAGTGCAACTGATCTACCATGCATCACCCTTGCAATCATTAACCGCCTCATTAGATACCTGGGATGTTGTTGGAGCTGTGACCTTCTCCCAGCCCATCGGCTACCTTGAGAAGGGCTACGACTTTGATGGAACCCTTTCCAATGCCGACAAGGCAATGGACTACTTCACCGTCGTCGGAACCATGCCCTTCCTCGACCGTGTCTTTGACAAGAACCCCGTCTGCCACATTGGACCCCCAGGTTTCAACACCATCACGGGTATCTCAATCAAGCACCTCGTGGATCGCTACCAAGGCAACGACAAGGACTATCATGATCCCGAGAAGCCTGATTTCTTGGACAAGTTCATCGAGGCCAAGAATGCTGATCCCGAGAATGTGAATGATGCGCAGATTGTGTCGTGGCTTATGGTCAACATGATTGCTGGTGCTGATACGACTGCCATTACCATTCGCAGCTCGTTGTACTTTTCGCTCAAGAATCCCGCTGTCTGGAAGCGCCTCACCGATGAGGTTCTGGCTGCCGACTTCCACGGCCGAACACCACCCAGCTACAAGGAAGTCAAGGCTTTGCCCTATGTTGACGCTGTCATCCGTGAGGCTCTCCGTATGCTCCCCGGTGTCTCAATGACCATGGAGCGCTACGTACCTCGCGAGGGCTTCACGCTCCCCAACGGTGATTACCTCCCCGAAGGCACCATCGTAGGAATGAACCCCTACATCCTCGCCCGAAACAAGTCTGTCTACGGCGAAGACGCAGACACATTCCGTCCCGAGCGCTGGCTTCGCGACGAAGCAAACGGTGAAACCGAGGAGCAATTCCAAAAGAGACTTCTCCTGATGAACCAGACCGATCTCTCATTTGGAGGCGGCAGCCGTATCTGCGTTGGCAAGAACATGGGTCTTTTCCAGACATACAAGGTTCTTGCGACGCTCATCACATTATTTGAGATTGAGTTGGCGGATCAGAAGAAGGAGTGGAAGGTTATTAATAGTTGGTTCCCCAGACAAGAGGGATTGGAGGTGAAGATGAAGAAGCGGGTGCTGTAGGGAGTTTGAGGTTCATTTGTAGGATATGTGATGCTTGGCCGCGATAAGCGAGCTTTTTGTTTGTTTGATATGGAGAGATACATGAGTAAATGAATTCCTTCAGAATGCTTTATGCAACAGGCTGAGGCCAAGTCAAGATATTTTTGCATGGTACGTACGACCTTTGCAGAATCGAGTCTTGTCCATATTACCCTTGCATTCATTCAGGCAAGTTTGCGATTAATGATGACCCGACAAGCTGAGTTGCACTCCTTGTGGAACGTCGCATTCGGGTCCTTCCAGCTGGTTCATGTTGATAAGGTTATGGAGTCGCACAGACAATTGCCGAGATACCCATGTAAAGATCAGCGCCACCCGGTTTCTTCCCCTTGATGGAGTCGCAGCCGGGAACGATGGTTTGTCTCCATTTTTAGCCCAAGCACACGATGGGACCACTCGCCCTACCCTAGAGTTCCTCAAATTTCAACCTAGGGAGTGTTCAGCTTTTCTGAAAGAATAAACACTACTAGACCATCACGAAGATTAAATCACATCGAGACAATTCATGAATTCGGCATTAGAGGCTATTTGGTGGTTTTTCAGGGCGGAATGGGTGTGAGAGTGTAAAAATACGTAGGTACCCAATCTCGCGAGATGACGGCATCGCTCAAAATTCACCCCCTCATGAGAAGAAGCAGGGGCAGATAAAAGAAGGGAGCCATAAAGTACAAGAGTGTTCGTCACAAGGTTGAACATTCCATGCATGACACGCATAGTTTCAGATGGAAAGATAAAAAAAAATAAAATAAAAAAAAAAGACGGCATCTTGATGAGCAGAGCAAAAAAAAGTATCAATCGTTTTATAGGAAAAGCCCGATGCGGGGGTCGAACCCGCAACCTTGAGATCGCGTACTCGTCTTCGCTTTGTAGGCGCAAGATAAGAGTCTCACGCTCTACCGATTGAGCTAACCGGGCGTCTTCGCCCGGGCATCAAGCCCGTCGTGTGTTGTCGGAGTGTCTCACCAGGGAGATCTTGAAGGTTTGTTCCATCACTCGTTCAAGGCTGGGTTGAGAAGTGAGTTGAATCCTACCTAACCGTGTGCAAGCTACACTGCTTGCTATCTATGCTGTCTCCCGTCTTTCATTCTCCTTCCGCAGCTTCTTCTGCAAGGCATATTTCCTCTCACGTCTTTCATTATCCGCTCGATATTCCCTCTCCCACTGTTCCTTCTCCTCCTTGGTCTTCTGCCTTGGCGGCGGCGCATCTGGGGCCCTCCAACCAAATGGAATATTCTGCGAAAGCAACGATGTGTAGATAGGAAGCCATCTTCTACTTCCATCGTTTGGTGAAGCTGCCCCTTCGAAGATTACCCACGGTAAAATTTCCCATGTCTCATCGACGGGTACTTGGTCGCGTGTCGCCTGGACGTAGCCTGTCGGCTGAGGCGTATTGTACTTCAAGTAGGTGGCTTTTTCGTCCCTTCTGGTGCGCCATTCCGTGTATGTCTTTTCCAGATCGGCTGTCTGCTGAGGATCCAATTCAAGTTTGAACTCTTCAGTTATGAAAGGAGGCTGATGTTGCGTGCGAAATGCCGTCTCCCATTTCCTTGGATGCTCAGGTAACTTTGTGAGCGCCGTCCAGTGCGCGGTTAAAGCTTTCGCCCGCTGAGTGAGCTCAAAAGGCTCATCTGGGATTGGTTCTCGCGGACTTCCTCGTCGAGATATCGCCTGGACTGTGTCCTTCACTCCAGTCTCGTCGATGACTAACCACGTCAAGTCGCGACGCGTCTCAAGGCTGCGCAACAACTTGGAGCACAGCGCGTAGTCGTCCCCAGGCAACGAAGTTGGAATCAAAAAGTGCTGCAGTTTGATTTTGATGTAGGACACCTCGCGAAGCGTGTTTACAGTGTCGGGATCATTTGGTAGGTCCTTGAATGGGTTGCACCGCTGGAGGAATTCCTGGGAAGGATTGATAGTGGCCTTGACGGTTTGCGCCATTTTCTGCGGGGGGTTGTTCGCTTTGAGGACGCTGAAGAAACTTCTGAGAACGTTCATTTCATTGATAGGAAAGAAGTTTGCCAGAAGAACAGATGTCTTTGAGTTGAGGAAAAGAAGGGGGAATGAATGGCGGAATGATGCGACGTTGCGTACTGCGGCCAATGGTGAGTGTCGCCTGGACCAAGTGACCTCGCTTAGTTGTTTAATGAAACTCTCGAAGTTGCTAGGCCCTTGGCATTCTTATCACCGACTTTTATTCATTCCTAGGTTCATACAATTGGCTCCAAGTCTGTGAGGCTGGTGTTTTGCTGAAGTGCCTCTTTCGGAATTGCGGATGCTTGCTCTCAACCTTCAAGGGCTCCTGCAGGGTGAAAATGCGTTTGAGAGTACAATTGGCCGCATCCTTAACAATATTGGCCTCGCAATCGATTGTTCACACCCACAACCTCAATTATGGTCAAAAGATATGCCTTGGCTGAGCTGTCTAGGCAGTCTAGGTGTGCTGTACCTCAGGCACCCGCACCTTGCCATGCGGCTGTGCCCGCCCTGCATCCACGACGTTTGCCAATGGAAGCACCCCGAGACTTCATCATGCATAATGAGCCACCGCCGCAGACGTGATGGCGTCCAGTAGTGAGGGCTCATGATGGCACGCACACGCTTCCGCCGGGCAACCAGTCAGCACTCTTAGGCTCACAGCCGTCAACCTCGAGGTTAGCCCTGCTCTTATAAAATGGAGAATTTGAAAACTGACCGCAGCAGTCATCCACAGACGCCACGCCCATCGCTTCCAAAGTGAAAGTATGCGGACATCCTCCACAAACATCGTCTCCCGCACACAACACCCCCACATGCCCCGGCGTTATTGACGACCCTCCTGAGCGAAAACTTTACGTGTATACCAGCTTCCACAATACATGGATTTTGGTTGAGGCGTACAAGGCGGCTGAGCAGGCCGGAATGCCCTAGGAAAAGGAGCGAGAGACCGAAACTCCGGGCAAGGAAGACGCAGTGGAAATATTTTTTCAGAGAGTTGGAAGAGCAAGAATCTGCAAAGGCGGCTGCAGCTGCGTCAAAGAATAACGACCATGGAAGCGATGACGAGTGTGAGGGAGGATGTTATTACCTGAGATGTTGCCTACTGCGTCTTGCCTCTCTTTTTCATCCTACAAGAGAAGAGAAAAGCTAAGGCAGCAAATAAAACAAATACATAAATCCTATACTGCTCTAAAACTTCTATACAACTAGATATCTCATGAACCGCTACCCCCCTATCGACAGATTGATACATCAGATAGGAAGCCAATAGGAGAGAGAGAAACGCCTTTAAGCTGAGACCGGATTTGGATAGTCACTCACTTGAACGACTAGGGCATGGATCCTTCCTCCTGTGTCTGTTGCTTTTGTGGCCGATGGGATCCGAAAAGTCGTTGATGCAAAAACGTGTTCTTTATTATCGTTGAAGTCGGGATAACCGATAGATAAGATCGTCGTTGATGCAAGAACGAGTTTTGTCCTTCTTGCGAGCGAGCATCAACTTGGGGAGGACACCAGCAGCGTATATATTTTTTTTGGATGTGAAGCGTGACGATGCGGAACATCTCCAGACCCCAACTAAACAGGCTGTGGAGATTTGAGACCTGATAGAGGAATGAGGTGATTGAGGTACTTGGAACTATAGTATGCTTCTAGCCTGTCTAGATAGTAGGCAAGCGCATATCGAAAGAGTGTGACGGTATGCAGAAGTCGCCCAGTTGGGACTTCGGTGAATCTGGAATACACCTGTATACTTTAGTTGTGTGAATGTCACTGCAAGTTCCCATCTTCGACTCATGCACTCAGCACGCGATGCATATCCGACCATCACGACAGATTCAAGGTTAGGCGCAGCGCTTCGCGCATTGGATACCGATGCAGGAAGCCCTAAGCATGAAAGCCAAGCTCAGGCGTGAAAATAGCATCAGCGCAGAATGGGGATATTGCGATACAAATGCAGCTGACGTGAGATGCATGCAACCAACGGATTCACGACAGAAATGGCAATGTAAGGCCACTTGAGGAAATCTTCGTGCACAAAATACCCATTGAAGGTCTGTAGGTGGTCACGATATATACCAGTCAGACCCCAAAGGGGATATACTCTGCGATGCTTGGAGTTCTGTTAGAATTGTAGCAAAGTTATCACTCCGAAAGTCCAACTCCAGCAGCCCTACATTGACATCCCCCCACGTGTCCCTGAGGGGTCGAATGATCTCCCCGTCAACGTTTCAGCTCCTCCCCTTCAGCCTCCTATCCCCTAGTCATCCTCATGCACTTCGGCTCGACTCATTCCGGGGAGTTGCAGAATCAGTGCGTCAGACCAAAGACCCGGAGTATACGTTGTCCTGCTTGGCTTGTTGCCAATTGGAGCATATTGGGGGGCTATGCAGGTCTGGGACATCTGATTCGGTCTTGTTGCCGTGCTGCAGTGCCGCTTTACCGTCTTGTCCCTCCGCGCCAAGTCCATCACATCGGGTTTCCTCGTACTCGTGGAGGAGGGCTGAAATGAGCTATTCGTGGTTGTTGTGAGACAAGGCCACTATTTCGACAGCGCCCAGGCAATCTTGGCGACTTGGCTGCCGTGGAGCCACCCAGTGGACAATGTTGATCAACAACAGGATATGCAGTAAGAATGATGAGGCCTCCTGAGTAGATCTGAGAGTATAAAAAAGAGACTAGATTTCTCCCTCTGCTTCCATCACTCACCTCAAGCAGCATCCTCTTCCAACAAGTTCATCACAGCTCAACTCACTCCAAGTACTTCCCTCAAAAAACAACTCATCACCATGTCTTTCCACGAGTCCGCTACCGACATCTCCGTCGAGGGTAACATCCTCAAGGCTCAGCTTTCCAACGGCGAGGAGTACCTTGAGGCCGAGTTTGACCTCGACACCGTCATTGGTGTTACCGACGGCGTCCTTACCTGGGGTGGCCAGAGTAAGCCATCACAAATGCCTTTGAGCTCTTATTACGGTCACTGACGTTGGTAGACTTCTCTGAGTATTCTGAGGAGATCTCCTTTGACCTCGAGGGTGACGACGGTGTTCCCGTCCTTCGAGCCACCGTCAACCACGAGGATGGTGAACAAACCTCTTCTGACATTAATCTTTCCGAATTCATCTCTAACAACGGCGGTGTCTTTGAGTACGGTATGATATCCGGTTTTCCATCTCTACAGACTTGACACTGACGGGTGGCAATACAGTCGGCTAAGCATTGGTGCATTTGGAGGCTCCTGATGGAGGGGTGGCATATTATCGTACTGGACGGGGACGTACATGAACAAACAGATGAAAAACTGAAATTGAACATAGAAAGCCTTGATTGCATACAAATATTTCCCTGTTGGCATGATAAAAACTCCACCCACGCACAGTGCTGATACTTACTCCATGTACATCTTTTACGTCTGATTTGGCGTCATCAACTCACTATTCTCTGGAGATCTAGGTGTGCTGGTCGAACGGATGATGAGCGCACCTAAAACAGGGGAAACATGAGTGTACACGTAAGCCGTCGCTGACTGACGGGGCGAGTGAATACTCAAGGTCAATGTTCAGCGCGGTCGAAAGTCCTTCAGCTACAGAATGCCCCCAGCCCTGAGGCTTCCCCATCTAACCACTGTGCAACAGATCCTGGTCCTCTGGCACCTGCCAGATTATGCAAACCTATACAAAGTGGCAAGAGAAGGGCTTCTCAACACATGCATAGCAAACCCCTCGCTGAAAGGACAAGTCTCAAGTACCCCTGTCGCTCATCCTCTACTCTGCAGGATGACAGTAAGGTATCCCTTATGTCTATGCAATCGGCGGCATATGACACCCTTCCGGGGTTTGGTATAACAGTCTTGAATGGATCACACTTATGTATTCGGGGAATGTGGATTTTCACATTTTCTTACAGATGACACATGTGAGCAGAGTAATCCTTTATTGTCTGTTGGCACCACGGTCTTTTCCTTTCACGCAGGTAATGCCTGATGTTTCCACTGCATCCTACCACTCAGAGGCCTTCCAAGTCCTCGCCGACTGCACTGGCACTTCAATGGCCTTCACATCGATATCGCCAGCATGCTTAGCGACAGCAAACTGCCAAACTCCCTCCGGCAACACCCACTGTCCATCAATACCACCCTCCCACGAAGCCAGCTCTCGCTTCCTCACCGTGAGCCTAGAGGAAGCCTCCTCGCCTGGTTTCAACATACGTGTCTTGTCAAAAGCGACCAGCCGTCTCTCAGCCTCCTTTCCAGATGGCCAGGCGTACAACTGAATTGTTTCTTCACCATCGGCACTGCCAACGTTCTTGACAGTGGTGTTGAAGCCCCATGAATCTGGGTTTCTGACCTCGAGCTGAACTGAAGATTCGAATTGCGTATAGCTCAGTCCGTAACCGAACCAGAAGTGAGGGCGCACGTTGTTGTGTAGGTAATATCGGTATCCGAGATGGCACTCCTCCTTGTAAATGACCTTGCCGTCGACACCGGGCCACATCTCCTTGTCTGCGGCATACGGGAGATCAGTGTACTTGCGTGGCCAAGAGATAGGCATCCGACCGGATGGGTTAGTAACTCCTAAGAGGAGATCTGCCAACCCATTACCTGCTTCCTGACCACCATACCAAGCCTGAACCAGGGTGCTGCACTTGTCCTCCCATGGCAGCTCAACAGGAGACCCTGACTGGTTGATGAAGATCAAACGTTCGGGGTGCTTACACCTTGTCAACAACGCCTCTGCCAACTCATTCTGGGTGCCTGGGAGCTCCATGAACTGTCGGTCATAGCCCTCGCTCTCCCACTCATCATCAATGCCAAGGATAACAACCGAGTAGTCGCTCTCATCAGCAGTCTTGACGGCGGTATCAATCATGTTCTTTGGAAGCTCCTCTTCAAATCCGATACGGACTGAAGGATGTCCTGCAAAGAAATGAAGTGACTCCTCTTCCGAGAGGCCAGGCTTGGTCCAGCCCTCGACGACGAGATCGTAGATTTGTCCCGCGTTCATGTGCTTGGAGCTAATCTTCTCGCGACTTCCAAATGAAAAGAAGGCCTCGGAAGTTTCAGTCCAGTTGCAGTTCTCGAGGACCAGCTCACCATCGATAAACAGTCGAGCTTCACCCACGCTTGCAACACCAAAACGGTGGTTTCCGGTGGTCTGAGGACGTACAGTAGATGTGACACGGAAGGAATATGGGGGGACGTGAGCCTTTTGGAGAGGCAGTGGCGCAGAATCGACAAAGTCAACCCAGGAACTGTTTCGATGTTGAGTCTCGAGGATGGGACCCGAGAGGTCACGGGTAGTGTAAAAGTCGACGCGGACCAAGTTCTTGCCGTCTTCGCCTGATGACCGAGACTTCCACTGGTCCTTTTTAAACAGGGGCAGCCACTTCTTGGAGTATGCGCCCTGAGTGTATACGACACGGGTGTCTAGCCCTCGTGCTTCGACTGCAGCCTTGAAAGAGGTCATAGGTTGGCTGAGGTATTGCGGGTTCATGGTAGCCGAGCCGCCACCTCCTGGTGTCCCAACTAAGGCATTGGGACCGATAAAGGCGATTTGCTTGCCTGCGAGAGAAGTTGGCTTCAGAGGAAGTGTGGAATTGTCGTTCTTCAGCAGGACAGCTCCTTTGGCAGCAACAGTCCGCATAAGCTTTATGCCTTCCTGAGTGGTTGATGACTGCTCCAGCTGCTTGCGAGTTTGCAAAACCTCTTCCTCAGACAGTCCAAGGAGTCCCATTCTCTTGCACATGGACAGAATTTGGCCTGCAGACGAGTCAATAGCCTTGAGTAACTCATCGGGGTTCTCAGCCTTCTTGACAGCCTCGAGTAGAAGTTCTCCTCTCTTGCTCGGTGGCCCAGGCATCTCAAGATCGAGGCCGGCAATGACACTCTCGACAGTAGAGTTAGTGCCACCCCAGTCGCTCATAACGAGGCCCTTGAATCCCCAGTCACCACGGAGAACTTCCTGGATCAGACGACGGTTCATATCGGCGTGGACCCCATTGATGATGTTGTAAGATGTCATGAGACAACCTGGCGTGTTGTTTGATCGGACCACCATCTCGAAAGGCTTGAGGTACATCTCTCTCAAAGCTTTCTCGCTGACCTTGGCATCGATTGTGAACCGTTGCCATTCTTGCTCGTTGGCGACGCTGAGAAAGGCACAGATAGTTAGTAACTGTCAAGAAAAAAACCAGGACTACTCACAAATGCTTGACAGTTGCCATCACTTGGCCCGTCTCTTGCACTCCAGCCACATATTCAGTGGCCAGAGACCCCGTCAAAAAGGGATCTTCACCAAAGCTTTCAAAGTTGCGTCCACCAAGGGGGTTTCTCGAAAGACAAATAGTTGGCGCAAGTAGGATATGTGCTGCCTTCGTCCTGGCCTCTTCACAGAGAAGACGGCCAACAGATCGAAGTTGTTGCTTGGACCATGTCGCTGCTTGGCAGATTGGCCCAGGGAGGAACGCGGCGGTAGGTCCATCGACCGCGAGCTGGCCTCTAGCTCCGGAGGGACCATCCGTTGTCTTTTCACAAGCAGCTTGTGAGCTAGGCTCTAGGCAAGGGTGTTAACCTTGAGGGAGCCGATGCCGAGCCGGCTTATCTCGTTGGTTTGCCATGTATCGGCTCCGGCGAGCAGGGAAACCTTCTCTTCCAGGGTAAGCAACTGGAGGAGCTGGTCAACATCGTCAGTACGAAGAGAGGCCATGGTTGGTTAATATGACGTCACTCGAGGTTAAGTCTCGTCAGAGAGCTGCGATGCCGTGTTTCCGAGTGGCGTTCTGTGCTTGATCATGGCCTTCCGTTCCATGGTTTGCCGGCTCATATTTATCAAAGTCATGATGTGAAAGGTGACCCCTCACACGAGATTATTCAGCGGCGTTGTTTACTGAATTTCCTATTTAGGACATTCACTTAATGTCCGGATGAGGTTATTATCCCAGATCCTCCAAGCCATGGTCGTTATCATGGGATACGATGTCAAGGTTGCGATTGGTGTTGAGTGCCGGAAAGACGGCCCTTCGGACCATCTTCGTCAGATCTTCGGGACGGTTTGTCTGACTCGGACTGGTCTGGTTCGTTGTGAGTGGAGAAGCACGACTCAGATACATACCCCTGCATGAGGCGTTGAATATTGGAGATGATGGCACACTAGTCGGACCCTAGAGTGCCGTCTTCTCCTCTTATCACGGAGAGATACTTTTGTTCGGTGCTGTGAGAGCTGCAAACTGCGGAGACTAGAGCACCTCCGATCAGTCACTGCATGTCACTGACGGAGTTGACGATGGCGGCTAGGGGGGCTGGAACTTTGTGTGCTTAATATTTGGCTGAAATGGATCTTATTGCATTCCTCCGATCGTTCTTCTGGAGGTACGAAATGATTCCCCCGAAAAGATGATCATTGTGGTCCACCAACTACTGTCTGACTTGACGGCAAAAGAGCGTTCGGATTTCTCCCCATTGTTATGAAGAAGTCCATTGGGCGCATCAGTAGCTTCTTCATTATCTGCATGTATTCAGGCATGAGTCTTTTCAAGATAGCAAGTTGATAGGTTAGATCCTGATGACTTGTTTTCGGCTACGGATCTTATACTGCTAGACTATTACCAACTGAAACTTATCGGAGCATTGAGCTGCCTGTAAATAACTTGACAAAGCCAGAGATCACCCTGCAACTACATATCCGGTGTCCATATGCAGACACCATTTACTCGTCCACCGGCTCAGTGCTATGCTTGATATCGCGCTTGACATGGGCCAGAACGGCCTCGGCGTCCAACTTGGACGGAATTCCTTCGATGATCTTCTTGACGCCAGTGACCTGGGAGTGAATCTCCCCATCGAAGAGAAGAGAGACCTCTTCCAGGGACAGGTTCCGAGTCTCGACCCAGTATTTGCACTTCGTCCTAGTTAGCCATCTACACACAAAGATGTGGTACAAGATACTCACCATGATTACCAGCTGAAATATGTTCCAGCCGCCGTTCATAATATAAGTGATCCAACCAATCTAGAAAGGTATTAGCTCATCCTCCAATAGGCATTTGTAGACTCACGTTGTTCATTGCAATGGGGAAAGCAAAGATGGGAATCAAGATGGTCATGTTCTGCCACGTAATGCACCACGACATGCCAATACTTCGAATCTGATAGCTTAGAAGCTCGGGAGGATACATCTGTAGGATAGGAGTCCATCCGAAGCTGTAAAATCCCTGGGCCAGGAACATCATGGCGACGTTGGCGTAAATGGCGCTCTTGTTGGTCGAGTCACCAAACTCCTTGGTCAGAGCTCCGATAATGAAGAGGGTGACGGTGCACAGTCCTGTTGAAATGATGGCTAGCATCTTTCTTCCGAGGCGATCGGCCATGTAGGTACCGAAGAGGCAGATGATCAAGCAGAAGGCGTTTAGGACAACGTTGACCTGAAGCTGGGCGGTTGAGTCGGTGATTCCGGCGTTTGTAAGTGCAGTACCAAGGTAGTACGAGAAGATGTTGCTGCCCGTCATCATGCTGAAGATGGCAACGGAAAACACAAGGAGCATTCTCTTGCGGTATCCCTTGTTGACGTAAAGCTCCTTGATTGAAGGAGTCTCCATCTCCTTTTCGTAATCGAGCGATTCGCAAATCTGCACAAACTGGAGCTGTACAGCTGGGTCCGAGATGTCACCGTTGGAGGTGACCTGCGCAATCGCGGCAAGCGCCTCATCCTTGCGGCCCTGGTACGCTAGCCAACGGGGAGATTCAGGGGTAAAGGGAAGTGCCATGATGGAAATGACGGTAAAGACAATCTGGCATAGCGCGGGAAGTCTCCAGGCCCACGTACTCTGCAAGAACGAAGTACCGTACGTGATTCCGGCTGAGAGCAGGCCACCGACATAGTAGACGTCGTTGATGAGTCCAAGACCCAATGTGCGGTGCTTAAGAGGTAGGGCTTCAGAGATGTAGACTGGGACTGCCATGTAGGTACCACCAATGCCAGCGCCGAGGATGAATCTTGCAACGAGGAACATGGCAATGTTTTGTGAAGCTGCTGTGAGTGCCCTAATTGATGGTCAGCTACCGATATGAGGTCCGCCGCGGATAGTTCAACTTACCCGCCAATGATGGCCACAATTGCCGTGATGAAAAGCGAGGGCTTCCTTCCAATGTAATCGGGGACCTTGGCGAAACTGGCACTACCGATTGTCGCACCGACCCAGATGATACCCGAATTGAGAGCTGTCGTTGTTGGTGTGAGATTGAAGTAATCCGTGTACGCGGGCAGGATATTTAGAGCGTTCATCATAGAGGCGTCATAACCTAGAACCTAGAAGAGATTTCTGGTTAGTAGAAGGTAGTTTTGATCTTCGATGTACACGTACCGAGCCAGTGTTGATGGCGGTGCAGATGAGCAGGATGTTGACCTGCCATGACTTTTGCGGCACCCATGAGGGAAACCTGGACAACACAGAGATAAGAGACATGATTGCGATATCAGAAGATTAGTTACTGCAATTGTTGTCTCGTGTCGCGTGCAGAAATGTTTCGTATTAACAAGTCAAGATCTATTATATACTTGATCCTCGATGAGACGGTTCCCATCTCCACCCCCGCACCAAGTTTATCTATTGACCACAAGCAGCTAGTCTTCCCCAGACTGGAGTTATCACCGCATTGGGTAATTCTCATGGCCGATAACTTGGAGCTCGCTTGACCGGCTTTAGCCTCCCCTGTATCTCGCTTATCATTGCGTCTGTCTACGAGATAGCATCCTTCTGGTTGTTTTCATTTCCCAACTTTCCCCAACTTTGTGTTATCAGGCCCCCAAGACATCCTACACATTTAGCCCCTGATACTCACCCCTCACCACTCTGTCCCCTCGAACATCCTCCAAAGGCGGATCCTGGATCTTGTAGCTTCAATTCCTAGAAGTCCATCCAGCTCCCCATCCGAAGATGCTTTCTCTTCGTCATTGCTCTTCTTCTCCCTACCAGCCTGGCTCCCCACGCAGCTCACCCTAACCTCCGAACACCCAGATTTAGTGTGACAGGCTTCCTAATTGTACCTATTCTCTCGGTTAACACTATGGGGTTAGTGGACCTCGCGAGGGAAGAGTTCTGGAGGTCCAGGCCCATGTTGGAGTCTGGTGGGCCATTGTAGGCGGCTGGTCGGTTAGGTCGGTGAGAACAGCCTCAGCATAGTGGGATTAGTGAACAGCCAGCAGTTTTATCAGTGAACATGAATATTTCGAGCTAAATGACTAGCTTATCAGCGATTCTGGACATTCTGATCGTGCGCGTTGGAGGCACAAGACCGCCATGGGTTAGCAAGACGGCGGGAGAGTGTTGGTTGGAGTGTGGCTTCAAACGGAAGGGAAAAAGTAGACTCGGAAAATGAAAGAATAAAGAAAAGGAAGAAAGGTAGAGGAATGAAAAGAAGTAAAAAGCCACGGTTCAACGTCGATCACCGCTCGTCGTAGTCAAGACGGGTGGTACCATAAAAGGTCCACTAGACAGGCAATTGAGAGCGAGATTCATATTTATTGGCAATAACGGGCACATTCCGGACTGTAAAAACACATTCTCTCCTACAACGGAACTGGAAGTCGGTGCTATGATGGCCTGACCGTGAACAACATCCCTCCTCCGCAAAGCGCGAGGCCCGCGCGGACAAGGCCCCGCGCGGGGAACACCACGGCGGGCATCTCGGCGCTGGTGTCCATGTCCAGCAGGCGAGTCACTGTGAAATGTCGGTGGCTGCAAGTCGTTCAGTTACTAGGCAGGGGTTCCAGGTCAATGTCTTCAACCCGCCAATCATGAGGCCAGAACCGCGACGCAGCCAGTCGGAGCCTCTACCCACGGAACCCAAACCCCTAGATTGAGTTCATTCAGAGTGGCCTTGGCCATCAGGTCAGTTCAATACCCGCGCGGCCCGGAGCGGCCTTCGGGACTTTGAGAAACCGCCTCTCGGGTTTCTTCAGTAGGTGGCCGCCATTGCGGACTTGCGTGCTCTGCCGTAGGAAACGCAATCGAGGACTGGAAGACACGGAATTCTGCCAGAAGCCTCACGTATATAAACAATAGCAACTTCCAACAATCTCCCATTTTATCTTCATCTCATCTCCCTTATTTACAGCTGCACTAACATCTTCAAAAAGCTCCCAAGCATCACCTACATCATGTCATCCCTCGTCGCAGTCGCCGGAGGAACCGGCAACCTAGGCCGCACCATCGTCGAGGCCATCATCGCCTCCGGGAAATACCAAGTCGTCATTTTAGCCAGAGAGGTAGATCTTGGTGTCGTCCCAGTAGGCAATTGGCTGACAATCTTGCAGGCCAATGCCGAAAAGGAGAAGCAGATTGGGGCAAAGGTCCTGCCCGTCAACTACGCCGATGTTGACGGCTTGACCAAGGTCCTTGAGGATAACAATATTGAGACAGTTATTTCTACTCTTAACACTATGGGTGTTGCGGAGCCTGAGTTGAACCTCATCGCAGCTGCTGATCGGGCCAAGAGCACGAAGCGTTTTGTTCCAAGCATTTGGGGCGTCAAGTACACCCAAGAGTGAGGGCCCTTTAGTTCTGCAGGCGACTGAACTTGGCGCTAATCCCTATCTGCCACTTCGAGTAGGATCTCCGATAGCTTTCCCATTGCAAAGGCGAAGCTGGCGGTCACTGCCGCCCTCCAGAAGACAGGCCTTGAACACAGCTCATGGCTCACTGGTTATTTTGCCGACTACTATATCGCACCCCATCTTCCAAGCCACATGACCATCCTCAGGGTTGTAATTGATATGGAAAACAACGCGGCCGCCATCCCAGGATCTGGCGATGTCCCCGTGGCATTCACCTACACCGTGGATCTCGCCAAGTTTGTCGCCGCGTCGCTGTCCCTGCCCAAGTGGCAGTCCGAGACGTACCTCGCTGGAGACAAGCTGACATGGAATCAGCTCCTCAAACTCGCGGAAACCGCAAAGGGTACCAAGTTCAGCGTGACGTATGATCCAGTGGCTTCATTGAAGGAGGGTAAGGTCTCGGAACTGCCCAGTCACGCAGCCATGTATGGCTTTCTCCCCAAGGAGCAGCTGCAGGGACTCTTGGCGACGTTTGGGCTCATGTTTGAGGCCGGTTTGTTCAATTTGGAGGGTCCCTCCATTGCGCAGAACTTCCCGGACATCAAGTTGAGGACTATGAAGGAGCTTCTGACCGAGGCCTGGGAGGGCAAGGAATAAGAGCATGATGAACGCGAATGACTCTCACTGTTCCCTGTTCTAGGTTATTCCTAGTTTGTTGAGTCCACACTATTAGCTCAAGAGCATCACCTTATTCATCAACTCCCATTCCCCATTGCTTCGTCTCCGTTCACATGTCAAGATAGCCTTCTCTGCTAGACGATCAGAGAGATCCACTGACACTTGGCGAACTCGATATGGCCCTGACAGAGCCATCTGCGTATCGCTAGGAAGAGTGTCGCCATCGGAATTGAGATAGGCTCCCTCTTCCTCTATCCTGACCACTTCGCGAGCAATCTGCGCTGCGACAGCCCCGTCCCATATGCTTTCCTTGTGCATGGCAGCCTCAAGCATTCCAATCGCCCGACGCCGAAGACAAGGGACACGGCACTTCAGGGCGGTGTAGTACAAGGGTGGGATAAGTCCGATGTCAGCCGTGAAGCTGAACCCTCCTGAACAATATCCTTCTGCCTTCTCTGTCGCGATCGCGGCAATCGCCTCTCTCAAAAGGTCCTCACTGGCGGAGACCACAGAGAAAAAGGAATCCTCGAAAGATTGGAATATTGATTCGTCAGGTGGCGTGAGACAAGTCGTCGCCATAACCACGGCCATGGTGTGATACACGTTCAAGAGTGGGTAGGATAGCGCGTCTCGAAAGTTGAGTTGCGGCGTCAAGTTGAGCCGAGAGATTTTGTAAGCGTCCTGCCAAAGCCGAAGACCAGATAGGATGCGGCTTTGTGTGTCAAGCAGCTCTATCGGAGCCTGTCGGACCATACGTTCGCGCGGGCACTGTACAGTGAGACAGTGGATAGCGTTGAAGAGTACATCCAGATGTTGTCTGGCTTGGCTCATCGAGTTAAATAGGGGTGGCGGGGCCTGGATGGTAGAATCTGCAATAACGGTGGCGATGGCATATGATTGTGAATTGCAACAACCCCCCGGGACGCGCCCAAAGAGTGATGATTGGGCGTAGAGGCGGGAGAATGCCTCGGCCAGGTAGCTGTCGCTGACGGATTCTTGAGGATGGCCTAGAACGATACGGCCTTGGGTCCTGCCAGGCTGTAAATCGGCTTGGAGTTGACTGAGGAGATTCAGTCCGTTCTCGAGGTGTGTCTGGCCCTCTACATATCTCCCCTGGAGCAGTTCCAAGCAGACAAAGATGACGCAGGTGATGAGGACCATGCGAGTCGACGAAGCATCGCGGTCAGTCTTTGCGAAATGTGGCCTGAGACAAGCAATGGCCTTGTTGTACTGCTCCAAGGTGAAACGTTCTTGTTGTTGGCAAGATTCACTGCTCGTCTCGTGCTGTGAGCATGACCTCATGACCTCCAACCTATGAGCAGAGCCCAAGGCCAGCAACGCATGAAGAACCGCAGGAACCGTCATGCTAGCCTGAAGGACCAACGTGTCCCAAAACCTTGAACTGAAAACGCCGCATAGCTTGACGCTCGCTCGATATCTGAACCAGTCAAAGCTCTCTCGCTCCAGGCCACTCCTCGGGCCGACTCGAGAGCGCGTCGACAGATCATGCAGGGTCCCCTTCTGGAGGTTCCCGGGGGTTACTGCGGGTCCTTCTCCCCAGACGCCGTAGCCGTCACACACGCGGCCAGTGGAGAGGCATCGTCGACAGCCTGGCCGGCCCTTGTCGCATTTGAGCCGTCGGATCCTGTGGAAGGATGGTTAGATGTCATAGTTAGCTGCTACTTGCAGTGGGAAACTCTTACTTGCAAGTTCTGCAGCCAGATTTAGAGTAGATTCGCGTCTTGGAACTACATCTCGTCTTCGGAGGGCCCGGCAATGCTTTGTCCATCGTGCGAGCAGGGCAAATCTGTCCTTTCGTGTTCGTGTGCAGCGGAGATGTCCAGGAACTGAACGCGCCGGAGTAGAGACAAGTAGTATCTCAACTACGGGAAATACCTGATTAGTTCGATCGCGGTTGTCTTGAGCCCATTCGTCGGAAGTTGGTTCAAGTCCCACTTGACGTTGCGTGGGAAACACGGTTCATGTCGTTCTCTCGCGACGATCAGAGTGGAACTGAAGTCAGGGGGCATGATTGGCCTTGCCGCGATTTACCCGATTTAATTGGCTTAACCCTGCCTAGCTTCAGCCCCTCTCCGATAAACTTTGTGAACATCCTGGAATAGCGTCAAACTGCAAGATGAGCTTCCGGCCATGCAATCCGAAAATTGTTTCCCCTATCTCCGGCATACCGTCTCCATAGCATGTTTTCTCTCAAACTCTGCAATTACGCCACCAGATCCACCCTGTTCTTGGTCCTTATGACGGGAGACACCTATGGTTAAATCCGGCACCATGGGTCGGACATAGGGAGGTCTCGCATACCGATGACTGGCACTGCGAAGCATATAAAACGCTCACATGCTCATCATGTATCGATTGAAGTAATAGACACCTTACACCCTCGCACGAGCCGTTCTAGTCAACTCTGGCCCTATAAGTCACGCAAGGTTCAAATCTTCTCTCGGATTACCTGCCTTCTACAGCACTATGGCCCCCTACGACTATAATCCTGTCAGGGACATCCCGCCCTTGGACGGCAAGGTCATTCTAATCACTGGCGGTAACATCGGCCTTGGAAAGCAATCGGCCTTGGATCTCATAAAGCATAACCCAGCCGAGATCTGGCTCGCTGCCCGCAACTCCCAAACGGCCGATGCCACCATCACCGAGCTTAAAGAGACAGCACCTCAAGTTTCCGTTCAATTCCTCCAACTTGATCTGGGGTCATTTGAGTCCGTCAAAAACGCCGCTCGCACCTTCACCTCCTCTGTATCTCGTCTTGATATCCTGCTCCTCAACGCTGGCGTCATGAGCTGTCCACCCGGTCAAACCAAGGAAGGCTACGAGACGCATTGGGGGATCAACCACGTTGGTCACGCCTTGATTCTCAAGCTTCTTACTCCTCTGCTTCTTAAAACAAGGTCAGAGTCTCGCTCTGAAGTGAGAATCGTCTCGGTCAGCTCCATCGCCCACAAGTTCCCTGTTTCAGGCGGCATCAAATTCGAAATTCTCAAGAGCAACGGATGTGGCGAATCACCAAACAGTCTTTACGGTCAGGCCAAACTGGCAAATGTCATATACGCCAAAGAGTATGCGGAGCGCCATCCGGAGCTGACATCTGTATCCATCCATCCAGGCATCGTCAAGACGGACCTTCATAACTCTGGCGGGAATCTGCTTATGAGAAGCTTCCAAAGGTTCATCGTTCCCCTCATAGGGATTGAAGTGGAGGAGGGTGCCAAGAGTCAGCTGTGGGCAGCCACTGCCAAGGGTGTTGAAAGCGGAGGGTACTATGAGCCTGTTGGAGTTGCTGGGCGAGCTAGTGCGTTGTCCAAGAATAAGGAGTTGGGTAAGAAGCTTTGGGATTGGACAGAGAAGGAACTTGCGGGTCATAACTTCTGAGAAGTCAGTCTTATCGCGATTTCTGGATTTGAGGGTTCATTTATATCTGTAAGGATAGATGACTATATATGCGTGGCTTTTCTTGGCAAATTATTATTATTGTCTATTGTACTGTATCTCGAATGCATAATATATCAAGAAAACAGTTTTGTTTCGCTCGCGCTCCTGCTACTCCCCATGAGTTATCTTCTCAGCCTCTCGGAAGGGATATATTTCTCGATCTTTTGTTAAAGAGACACAGACACAATCAGGCAGTTGGGCTCATGATCAACAACAAGACTCAATGGTTATTATTTGCATTGTGCTTGGATGGAGTTCCTATTGACAAGATGACTTCACATCACCAGCTCTTACTCTTCCTCCCCAGAGGTACCCTTACCCTCAGCGGTCTCAACATCCATGACGCCCCGACCGTGGCCAGCAGTAACAAGCTCCGGCTTCTCGGCCTTCAACTCGGCAAACTTCTTCTCAGCATCCCAGACCCAAGGTGTGTTGGCAGCAAAGAGCAGGTCCATCTCCTCGAGAGTTCGCTGGTTACTCTCAGGGTAGAGGGCCCAGACCATGGGGATAGCCAGCAAATTGCAAGCACCAAAGATGTGCAGGGTGTTCTCGCCAATGTTATCAAACATGACGGGGCAGAGAAGAGTGAGCCAGCCGTTTCCGATACTCCAACCAAAGACTCCCCAGGCGTTACCCTTGGCTCGGACTTGAAGGGGGAAGATCTCAGCAGGGTACAGCCAGGGGACTGTCAACCAAGTAGCGCCGAACACGGAGGTAAAGATGAAGACGAAGGAAGCAGCAGCAGCTCCGTA
This sequence comes from Fusarium ambrosium, assembly GCA_003947045.1. NCBI lineage: Eukaryota > Fungi > Ascomycota > Sordariomycetes > Hypocreales > Nectriaceae > Fusarium > Fusarium ambrosium. The sequence goes on from NIZV01000202.1 coordinate 25,676, forward strand.
CGAGTTCGCCTTGTCCATGTCTCCGTTTCGCGATGCATCCTGGCCCAGCTTGGAGAAGGCGGCGGCAAGGAACATGGCAATACCCTGGCCGACGGCGCCCCAGTATAGAGTCCAGCGACGACCGATGCGGTCGAGAGTAAAGACACAGATGAGGGTGGCAAACATGTAAAAGATGTTGTTGAGACCGCTGATCCATTGGGACTTTTCCGAGCTGAAGCCAGCGATTCGGAAGATTGTGGGGGCGTAAACAGTGACACCGGCAATTCCAACCCACTCCTGAATGATTTGAAGCCTGCGTGTGTTAAATAGATTTCCTTTGTCAATATCAACTCGGTACTTACCAGATAACAAGCTGTACACGACGTCCGGTGTGAAGCTCTCCAGAGCCAATACCAAACAGCATGTGAATGTAAGAGTTCTTGGAAGACTCCTTGTTCTCGAGCTGAACAATGTTCTTGATATCCTGGTACTCAGCCTCAGCGCGGACAATGTCAGTCTCATCAGATCCACGCAGACGGCGGAGGATGTACTGGGCCTCATCGTCACGGCCGACCTTGACGAGCCAGCGAGGAGACTCTGGGAAGAACCAGACCAGACCGAATAGGAAGATGAGAGGAATGATCTGGAAAGCGATGGGGAATCTCCAGCGGAAAGGAGAGGCACCTCCGTCAATGAAGGAGAGACCAAACTCGAGCCAGTAGGCAACCACGACACCAAAGATGTTGAGGGTGAACTCGATGGCGATGAACTGGCCACGAGAAGTGTGTTCCGCAGTCTCAGTGGCCCAAACAGGGACAATGGCGTTCAGGATACCTGTTCCAATACCGTTGACGGCACGAGAGCAGATCATCCAGTTGGCGTTCTGAGCAGAGCACTGCAAGGCAGCTCCAATGATGGCCCAGACAGAACCAAGAGCAATAGTCTTGATTCTACCAATCTTGTCACCAACCCAGCCGCCAAGGAGACAGCCAAAGAGAGTACCAAGATAATAAACAGACACGATACCACCTTGCAACAGACTGTCTGTCACAACGGGGTCTCCAGTCTCTTCATCGACGTAACCAAAGCCCATAAGGTCAATGTAGTGCTTAGCGTTATTCACGCCACCCATCATTCCTTGGTCATATCTAGACTTTTGTCAGTTTTCATAGACGGGTACAGGGGCTTGGCAGATCATACCCAAAGAAGAAAATGGACAGAGCTGCAATGCAGTTGATGGCGATGAGAAGCTTACGCTTCTCAAAGTGGTTTGCCACATTAAAGCCAGGAAGACGCTCCATCGTTGGCGAGTTGATATTGTTGGATAGGTATCTAGAATGCCAACTTGTAATCGTGGAGCGAAGTCTGGGGCACTTATATAACTTTTTCAAGGTGGAGGTTATCACTCCAAATGGGGGATGAAACCATGCATTCTCCACATCTCGGATAACCATATTCTACTAATCAAGTTTTCAAGGGGGACGGAAACAGGGCCGCTCCTTGAAAGGTGTGTAGCTTGGTGAGGCTCTTTACCTGTGCATGAACGTCACCTGGTTTGAAGCCCATTCTTTTTCGTCGTGCGGGTTTGTGGAGATGGAGTCCCCACGTTTTACGCGCACGAATCAGCATTTTAAATGACTCTCTTTCTATGGGGCCCTTGTTTTTTTCTTTCTTTTGCATGGCTCGTGACAGGGTCGCTAAGGCGACAGGCAACAGTTTAAAGAAACTCAGTGCGGCTCCGTGGGGCAAAAGAGTTGCATCTGATGGGACATTGTCAAGTCATATTGCATATGCTATCTATTTTGCGCGAGCTCACAGTGTAGCAGTAGAGTAAAGTGACCCCATCTTTGGGCTCCAAGATGATCAACTCTCCCTTTCCGGGGGTAAGGGGACCCCATGGGCTCGGGATGTCAAAATCAGGTGCAAAACGTGGAGTGCCCAAAAAGCCCACTCATTAGGCTCCTTGTGACAAAGAAGAAAGTTGCTGCCGTGTAGCCGGTCCGCTATGACTCTTCCTTATTCTTTTGAAAGGAGGCTCGTGCCAAGAGCTGAATCCGCGGCTCTGGGACATGGGGTGGTTTGTCCCATGTGGGCAGATTCCGAGTTTCCGAAGCCACGGCCCACATGGAGGATCGGCCAAAACGCCTTGAATTGAAGCATCGAAGCGGCCGCCGTTGTTCACGATGCCTTGTGTTATTGTTTGCGTTGTGCTAATGGAGTGGTAATCTTTGCCAAGATACAGTACACATAAGCGGCGTACACGTACGATCACTGCATGGCTAGTGCGATCCCCATGGGAAGTAATATCGCTATTCCTCTCGACATGCCAGCAAAAAGTGGCTGCTATTACACACTTGATCCGGAACTCGACACGCCCGGCAATACCGAGTACAAGGTCGCCAAGACAACGCTAATACCAGCCGCAAGGACAAGGCAAGCAGCGCGAATGGTTCGGTAACATGTTCTCTGCAGGCGGTCCAGTAGCATGGTAGCGCTTCAATATAAGGACGTGTGAAGGGATCATGGGGAAGATGGGATGGGGTGCTCCAGTATCTGGTACCCGTTGTCAGTTAATGGGGGCTGGCGAAGCCTCCCTGTCAGAAGGCGATGGACCGGGAAACCTTGGATGAGTGAGTGCGCGGACCAGGGTGAATGCCTCAGGCGAGAGGGAACGTATGACTGGGGAGAGAGAATGGCACTGAGTGTGATCTTGTGAGATAATGTCGTGTCGCAACGTCTATCCTTGAGTTGAGAAGCATCCGTTCTGGAATTGTGATTCTCGTCCAGTCTTGCGGACTAACAGATGCTGAGTACGACAGATCTGACCCTGAAGATCTTTCGCGAGCAAGTAAGCGAAGGGGTATCCGTGATGGTCATACGCCGCATAAGCGGTGTCTTTAGAGATAAGATAATGAGGGATTCCCCTCTTTAGAGTAGTACTGACCGGATATCTCTGAGACGTCAGATGTTGCACACAAGGGGAGCGCTTACGACGGGGGCGAACTGTGCATCCCTAAGCCCACCACACCCGTTCAAGGAAGTCTCTGCAGGCCAGAGCACATTGCAGGAACTGACACTGCCCCCAGCTTCCCTTCAATACTGTTACCTCAAAAGGGGGGTCGTCGCGAAGACATTTGACGCGTCAAAGGACGTTCAGCCCTCATCAACGAATCAAGTCTAGCCTCTAATCCTTCGCGTATCGCTAAAACGTCACGGCCCTCGTCGATCTCGTTTCCAGTCGAATCATTTACCTTGTTACAGACCCGACAAATCCACTTGAAACATCCACAATGCCTCGGTTAATCGCCGACGCACTGTGTAGTGGTGTAGAGACCGGCGAGAGGACAGTGCGGGTGTTTATTAATTTGCGGATACAAATGACGGGAATAATTTTTCTAGTCTGCAGGGGTTACGAATCAGGAAATGATCAGTCGTTACTCAGGAGATGGAAGGGGATTGTTTCGACGCGAGTCAGACATGTTCCGAGGAACGGCAGATGCAGGTTATTGTCGGGAATTGCATAGAGGAGCAATAATAAATATTTTGAGTAATCAGAACGGAGAGTTCTAGGTTTCCATTACTTGACATGTGAGTCCTGCTATCTTGTGAATCTCAGGATTAAAATCAAGGAGCTTTCACAGTATTATAAGTACGAAGAAAAGGGGAGACAAAGATAATCGCAAGTCTTTAAGAATCTCAACTTGTAAGCTCGTTAATTTTATGCCTTGATATTTTATAACTTCTTAGCGTAAGAATAATAAACAACGGCGGACATAGTTTGCAGTGGCTCAATGGATTTCGAGGGCGATGTTGTGTCTTGAATCTCCATTCCAAGAGCCTATGGCCCGGGGGAGAAGAAAAGTGACAGTCCGTTGATAATATGCATTCTAATATCATATAAATTTATATCATTATAATAAGCTCTTTGCTATCTTTTCGGGTATTTCTCTCGACCTAGAAGGAAGTTTCACATTTTGGTCAAGGGTAGGCGCTTAGGTTAAAACCTGAACGAGGAGCATCTACTAAAGCAGGCAGACTAATTTCATCGGGCAACTTCTAGAACAGTCTAGTCACGTGTTTAATCCAAAAAATGATCTTCCTATGACCGTTCGAAATTTTCTTTATACCGCCCTTGAACTCAGCCTGTTGCGTCGAGCCAGTAGCCCACATCCATGGCCGGCAGAGGTACGATAGTCAAATATGTTCGTAGGTTTAGTGGGATTTGGCCGAGGACTTCAATCTCTGTGCAATCTACGGGCTGCCCAAGTAAACGCAAAAGCAGTTATTATTCAGTTCCTCAAATTGGTTTCGTTGTGGTACAGAGTGGACCCATCGCCAGCTGAGTCCTCCAGCCTCGGCTTGTTGACACAACAGCAATTAGAAACAAGAAGATGGATGGTATAATTGCTCTACCAAGATGTCTTGCTTAGACTTTGAAAATCGAGTATCAGCCTGGGTACCGGGTCAACGTTGTCCGCATCTTCATCCCTGCTTCGTGCGAAGTCCTAAAGGTCGCACAATGGGACCATATGCTGCACCATTTTAGGTGCTCGATATAAACTATAAATAAGATTTGATGCTTATCTTTAATAGCTGATAGAGTTCGAAATCTCCTGATTTTCCTTGCTGTCGTTTAATGGCTCACCAATCACGCTCAGCCTCACCGTCTGTGGCTTGAGACTGGACCTTGATTCATGCGCCAAGTCATGATGTCACAGCTCACGACATCGTACAGGACCCAGTCAGAGCCTCCTTATCTTGGTTTGAGTGACGAGTTTACTTCCCTTCTTTACAACAATATTTCGTGCCAAATTCAGTTTCATCTTTTCTCCACTTGAGAGCCAAGAACCGCGTCCAATCTAATACCAATGGCCGAAGATACAGACCCGGGCTATCCGGCCCCAGACTCCAGCCCGCCGCAAGGAACTATCACAGTTTACGAACGAAGCGAGCGCTATTTCATGACTAGGGTCCTCCAAGCTGTCATCAAACCATTCAGACCTGCACTGGTAAAGGCGGGAAAGATAGCTACAGAGGATTCAACTCGGATAAATGCACCCAAGGCCGCATTAAAACGATGTGACGTGGAGGAAAAGCGAGTGGAGGATCTTTGGGTGTATGACCTGACAGCAAAATCAACCGGAAAAAGCACAGGGAAAGCCAGAGAAGGCTACCGTCGTAGAATTATCTACTTCGCTGGTGGAGGATGGCAGATGCCACCCAGTAACCAACACTGGTCTTTCTGCGCCGAACTGGTTTCTCGCATGCCCGATACCAAGATCACCCTTGTCTCTTCGCCATTGGCGCCGAAAGATCCAGTCTCAGTTGCATTCCCCCAAATCGAAAAATCCTACAAATCCCTTTTGAAAGAGACAGCAAAGGCGGGTGAGGCTGTTGTTGTGGCTGGAGATAGCTCTGGAGGCAACATTGCGCTGGCTGTGGCGACTTGGACTTTGAAGACATCGCGGGAACAAGATTTGGCACCCCCCACAGCCATCCTAGCTATCTGCCCTACCACGGATCTCCGCCACGAGCACCCGGATCTCAAAGCTGTGGATAAGCTTGATCCGGTCCTCACCTTCTCGTGTATCAACTCTACAGCTAGGACTTGGTGTCCTGAACCATCAGGCTTGAGCCAGGGAGGGACTGATCCGAGTGCGGCCCACAACGAGAAGGGTTTGCGCCTGGACTGGAGCTTCGAAGACCCTCGAGTATCACCCATCCAAGCAGACCTCACCGTCCTAGCCCGAAACTACGTCAAAGTCCACGGCATAACAGCTTCACATGATGTTCTAGGCCCCGAGGCTGTGGCGTTTCGCGACAAGTGCAACAAGGAGGGTATTAGGGGCGAATGGTTGGCTTGGGATGGGCAAATGCACTGTTTCCCTTTGGCGTTCAAGTATGGGCTTAGGGAGAGTAAGGAGGCAATGGATTTCGTGGTTGATGTTCTGCAGAGATCTTGAGGGATTCGAAAATGATGGTATTCGGGGATCTGATTTGGCAAGCGGGAAATAAGTACTGGACTAATCAGGGGAATATGAATGTTCGCTTTTTAATATGTCCCGGAGTGTGTATGAAGATTGTGAGCCGGGGCTGGGGCCTGATGATATAGCTCTTGTCTGTCCTCATTCTATTGGGATCAGACATTCGGTATTCCTTGTTTAGTATCTAGAGCCTTGACAATCTATATCTTGATAGGTCGGGGTAACCTCAAACACGCATCAAGCCCTGATCCCAATTTGGATCAATAGATCGATATCCACGGCCAACTGTTAAGGGCATGTTTGCATCCTTCAGAGGCCGCCTCATGAGGGCAAGTTGCAATGTCAGTTCAATCAACACGAGTGCTAATTCTGAGATTCCTCGATGTGCTTGTGCTTGATGTTGCTGGACTTGATAGCGTTCTCAGCTGTCGCAACACCAACATGGGCCTCGTCGCCATCAAACAACAGAGCCACATTCTCAAGGGTAAGACCGCGGGTCTCGGGGTAATAGAACCACACAACAAAGATCATGACAATGATGGTGGCGAGGAACACAAAGTAATACCTCCACTGAATAGCGTCAAGGGCGATCGGGTTGACAAAGGTGTTGAAAAAGGTGAAGCTTAGAGAGACTACCTGGGTGAGCGCTAAACCCTTGGCGCGCAAGTTGTAAGGCCAGATCTCGATGGGATAGCTGACAACGAGAGGTGTGAGGGCAATATCATAACCGAAGAAGTAACTAGAAAGATGTTAGCATGGTGTTGGCATACAGGGGAGGTCGGTTGGGACCAACATGAATAGGAAAGGTATGACAGCTAGACCAGTAGCAGAGTCTCGAGTAGACTCGAAGCTACCAGATAAGCCAGTGATGATGGTGTAAGATATCAGCATGACGATTGCCTAGATATAAGTTATCAGCATGCTAACCTGAGGCGTCACATGGTTTCACTTACCGAACTCATAAACAACATTCGTCTGCCAAGTCGATCAACATTAAGGGCAGCGAGGAGGGACCAGAAGAGATTCCACAGTCCCATACAAGCCGAAATGAGAGTCTGGTGCGTAACGGAGGTGATGCCCACCGAGTTGAGGATAATAGACAGGTAGTAGCTGACGACACCGTTTCCAGTCCACTGAGCAAAGGTTCCAAGGCTCAGCGTAATCAACAAACGATGGCGGTTACCGGGAGTGGTCCACAGGTCAGTCCAAGGATTCTTTTCGGCTTCCATCTCAGCCTTGATAGTAAGCTCAATCTCGGTCATCTCGAACTCAATCAAAGGGGAGTTGATGTCACCTCCGGTATGGAGATTGGCGAGGTTTTGGCGTGCTTCATCAGAACGGTCCTTGGAGACTAGCCATCGCGGTGATTCGGGTATCATGATCAGGCCTGGGACTCCCAAGACAGGGAGGAGGATTTGAAGGAGCGAAGGTAGCCGCCACGACCACTCGGTCATGTTGCGAGTGCCAAAGGTAGCCCAGGCTGCGATGACGCTACCAAAGTGCCAGCCACAGTTGTACTATGGCTTGTCAGTATAGTAGAGCGAGTTTGGATGTTGTAGGCTTACAATAGCAGAGCAAACACCCCGGTGGGTAGGATAAACGTTTTCCGCAATGAGAAGTGAGACAGAGAGCGTGAAGCCCTGTGAGAGACCTTGGAAGAAACGAGCAATGATAAAGGTGGCCTGGTTCTGGGCAGAAGTCTGCATGGCCACACCAATGAAGGACAATAACACACTGATCCATACAGGGAGCTTACGGCCCCAACGGTTGGAAATCCAAGCTGCTATGGGGTAACCGACGGCGCATCCGAGAGCGTAGGCGGCGTTGATGAAGCCGAGCCACGCTCCCGTAGGGTTGTCCATGAAATCTCTCCACCATGGTAGCGCAAGCAAAGAGTTCATAAGAGAACCGTCAAATCCATTGGAACCCGAAAACAGCATCAGAGATATGACGCAGAAGTTGACTTTGACGAGATGCTTGTGTTTGTACCAGGGGATGCCATCATTTGGCAGCACAGCCGCCAGCTCGACACCGGCGGATCTGGCTTCGCTGGATTTGACTTGTTTGTCACCAGCTTCCATGATGAACGGCGTTGATTGAAGGATAGATCAAGTGTTCGCAATATGAAGGTGAAGGGGAGTAGTAGTTGGGGGTTTGGAGGGTGGATGATGACACGATCTATAAATTGGAAGATAGCGCTTTTACTTATATAGTGGTTCGAACACCGCGATTCATGAGCATACGAGCGTAGTTAATCCTTCACCATCATCAGACAGAGTCTCGCGGCAACTACCCCGGACTTTTCCATGCCCATCAGTCTGTTATTCGCATGCCTACTACGTAGTACTTCCAAGGCTGCTACAACCCACCCGGCCCGAAAAGCCGACACTAAAGACAGCCCCATCAAATACAAGACCGCCTAGAAGTCAGCTACCATGAATTTTGTGGGGGTTTAAATGCTAAGAGCAGGGAAGAGTGATTAAAGTTGCTTGCCCCTGAACGCTGGTGGAGTCTGGCTGTACTTCCTAAAATGGTAATAAGGTTGAAGGAGACTCAACCAACCACCCAACGCTCAGTTCCTGAATGGCAAAGAAAGAAGTCGTATGCGCTGGCAAGGAGGGCGCTGTGGAGTAGCGTTGGTTGATCTCTTCCTGAAATGCAAAGAAAGAAGTTGTGTGCGCTGAGCCGTGGCATGTTGGACACTCACGCGTCATCTTACCTCTTCCTGAACAGCAGAGAAAGAAGTCCTATGCGAAAACAGGGTCCGCAGCTTGGAACCATATAGCTCCCGCATTAACTCCTTTCACCCTGAGCGTGGTGGGTACCTATCCAGAGAAAAAGCGAAGTCATCCCGACTATACACTCTCAACCAACAAGTGCCTTGCTTGGCTCTATGAATGAGAGGTTATTCATCGTCTGATTCCAGCTCACAAATACCTCTCTGGATCACACGTCGTTTTGTTTGTGGGGTAAATGTCCGTGTCCGCGCGGCAAGTGATCAGCCAAGAATACCAAGCCGCTATTCCATTACGCCGCGTTTCAGCGGCCGTCGTTGTTCACCGACGTTTACAATTACGTATACCATGGAGAAATAGAGGCTAAAGATCGGCTGAAGGTCGGACGCGGCCCATGGATGAGCTGACATTGAACGTGTTGATCTGCAGCCACGCGCAATTACTCCACGACCAGCTGCAAGCTAACTATGTAGGTGCTTTTTTAGGCAGTACGATACCGACTTTCAATGCCTCGAAATCTCATCACTTGAGTGGTACATCCGCTTCGGTAGGCATTATGCAGACTTTATAAACCCCAATAAGTCCGTTGTGTGACCCCCCCTTTTCTCGTCTATCAAACCATTTCTACCTTCCTTCACAATGGCAACCACCGACATAAAGGCCCTTCTGTCGAAACTAACCCTTGAGGAAAAGGTAATGATATGTAACTGATCCCCACTTGGCTTTTGTCACTAACTTTGGACAGATTTCCTTGCTTGCCGGCTCTAATTTCTGGGAGACCGTGGCCATTCTCGAAAAAGGTATTCCCGCTCTGAAGGTACGGACACATATCAATCAGAGCATTCCACTCTGAACCAACTTCATTGAATGGCCTTGAGTACTGACCTGGGCATAGACATCTGACGGCCCCAATGGCGCACGAGGTGGCAAGTTCCAGGGCAGCGTGACCGCCGCTTGTTTTCCCGCCGCCTGCAATGTTGCATCAACCTTTGATGTCGACATAGCTCGTCGCCTAGGCGTGGCCCTCGGCGAGGAAACTCTCACCAAGGGAGCTCGCTGCCTTTTGGGGCCAACCGTGTGTGCACACCGTCATCCTCTCGGAGGTCGAAACTTTGAGAGCTACTCCGAGGATCCCTTTTTGACGGGCAAACTCGCTTCTCAAAACATCCAGGGCATCCAGTCGACAGGCGTTTCGGCAACTATCAAGCACTTTGTCGCGAATGAGCAGGAGACCCAGCGTTTAAGCGTCGATACTATCGTCAGTGATCGGGCCCTGCGGGAGATCTATATGAAACCCTTTGAAATCGCCATCAAGGAGGCAAAACCCCATGCCGTCATGACATCCTATAACAAGATCAATGGCTGTCATGCTGACTCGCATCCCTTCCTCCTTCAGACCGTCTTGCGAGGAGAATGGGGCTGGGACGGTCTCGTCATGAGTGACTGGGGCGGTGTGAATTCAACCGCCGAATCGCTTGTTGCTGGTGTTGACCTCGAGATGCCTGGCCCTACTCGATGGAGGAAGACTGAGAGCGTCCTCGAAGCTATCAAAGCTGGGAAGGTGTCAGAACAAGTCATAGACGACAGGGCGCTGCACATCTTGGAATTCCTCAAGCTCCACGGTTGCTTCGAAAGCCCAGAGATTCCAGAGGAACAGGCTATCAATAGACCTGACCATCAAAAGCTTATTCGTGAAGCTGGTGCCAAGGGTATGGTTTTGCTCAAGAACGATGGGGGACTGTTACCTTTGACTAAGGACAAGGTCAAGGGGAAGAAGATTGCAGTGTTGGGCCTTGCAAAGGAATGCCTGGCTCACGGCGGTGGCAGCGCTTCTGTTAGCATGCATTACAAGATCACCCCATGGGATGCTCTTCAGAACGCCTTCAAGGACCAAGACGTTGAGCTCACTTTTGCCCAAGGTATGTTTTCTTTTGATCTGTGAGGATACAGGCTAACACTAGCAGGTGCGCACACTATGCGTCAGCTGCCTCTCATCACCCAGCATGTGAAGGATGTCGAGGGCAACCCTGGTTTTACCTGGCGTCTGTTTGACGTTGGCAAATCCGAGCCCTACAAAGTCATTCACGGTCACCCCAACTCCGAGGTTTCCATCCATGACATCATGCACATCGTGAACACCTCCGTTGAGCTCGAAGGAACCTTTACCGCCCCCGAAACAGCCACATACTACTTCACCCTTACTGGCCTAGGCCCTTCCAAGGTCACCATTAATGGAGGCCTTCTATATGAGCAGAAGGAAATGAGCCCCGACCCTATGGGCTTCCTGCTCGGTGGAGTATCAGCCCCTCTCGTCAAGTTTGACCTAGAAGCTGGCAAGGAATACAACATCTTGATCTCGAGCTCGCCGCCTGAACATGTCGAAGGCGAAGACCTTGGAATCCTCGAAAGCAAGGTTGGCGTACGACTGGACTATATTTCGGCCACCGAATACGATAAGGACTTGCTCACTGAGGCCACTGAGCTGGCCAAGGCAGCTGACTACGCTATCGTTTTTACGGGCCATACACCTTCTTGGGAGACCGAAGGACAGGATCAAGTTGGATTCCACCTCCCCAAGGCTGGCAGTCAGGACCGTCTCGTGTCGGGAGTGGCTGCTGCGAACTCTAACACGATCGTCGTCAACTCAACTGGCGTGGCTGTTGGAATGCCCTGGCTAGACCAGGTTAAGGGTCTAGTGCAGGCCTGGTTCCCTGGCCAGGAGGCTGGAAACTCTATCGTTGATGTCTTGACAGGCATCCAGAACCCCGAGGGCCACTTGACCTGCACGTTCCCAAAGAGACTGGAGGATTGCCCAGCTTACGGCAATTTCCCTGGAGAGTATCAGGGTCGCCAGCTGACTGTCAACTATGCCGAGGGTGTCTTCATTGGCTACAGGCACTTTGATACTCTTCCAGCAGACAAGGTCAACTTCCCTTTCGGCTTTGGTCTGTCGTATACAACCTTTGGCTACTCCGCCCTTGTCGTCTCACCAACTTCCGAAGACAGTTGGACTGTCAGCATCAAGGTTTCCAACACTGGTAACCTCGAGGGAGCGACAGCCGTGCAGGTTTATGTGGGCAACAGCACCAGGCAGCCCGAAACCCCCATCAAGACACTGGTTGGCTTCAAGAAGCAGACCTTGGCGGGTGGTGCCTCAGTAGTGGTTGAAGTGACCATCCAAGCCCGCGACTTTGCATCCTGGAGTGAGAAGCAGCAAGAATGGGTGGTTGACACTGGTGAATATGTCTTTAGTGTTGGGAGAAATGCTGCAGACCTGGTTGAGAGCAAGAAGGTTTCAGTAAAGGCTCAGTCGTATAAGCCTTAGACGAGATATAAGTTGCTCGCTTGTGCAAACTTCATCTCTACCTTTAGTTTATTTTTTAAATATCACAGAGCTGAACGGCTTTCAGCACTTCAGTCTCTTACGCAACTCAAATATTGTGCTTCATGCCGTAGGACACGACTCAAGTTTAGGAACACCTTCAAAGCCCAAAACGCGCCATGTGCAGGAGGGCGAAGCTCCCAACCTACAGTAGGCAGAATTCCTTGGGATCTGCAGGTGGAGCGGAGAGTAGGTGTCTATGTGCGAGCGAAACAGGTGGTTCAGTAACAACCAATCATTTCCATAAGGCCGAACGGATGAGGCGGAACAAGCACCTGCCGAGCAACAAGAACGTAGTAGTCTGCCCTCCTACGGCTCGATGCTGACCACCACTGCAACCTGCATGTTGAATCCCAACAGAAGCAACATTAGTCAACCAATGACCCCTATCTAGTCCCCTCACCGCCACGCCACAGCAGCCATTCAGTTGCCAACCGAACTGCACGTTGGCTTTGTCAAGCCGGGTTGGCTAAGAGAAGGCGTGCATCTTGGGGCGGGGAATTCGCATGAGGCAGATCTGAGGCAGACCACAAGGCGGTTTTCTTGCACCCTCGAAAAGACGGCACACACACCCGGTACCCCGTACTTGAGTTACTGGCGACTTCCACCCCACGATTGCAATGGGGAGTCTTGGGTGCGGCAGAGGAGATCCAATATCTCCTGGACATGATGAAAACCGAAGACCCATCGTTCGGCTTGTGTTTGGATGAACTCTCCTACTTGATCCGGGCTACGATTGTCGCCGGAAATCCTATGGCTGTTGCAATCCTAATGCATAACCAGATAGAGAGCGACTATCCAATGGAATGGCCACGCCTCTTTCAGGAATCCATTCAGGGCCTTGGACCACTCCCCCTAGACACCTTGCACGTTCAAGTCAATACTGCACACTGGACAGCTATTCAAACCGCAATCCAGCGTTCGCCTCTCGATTCTGTTCCTAAAACGGTCGCCTTGGTGATGAAAGACGGCCATAAGCATCCTTTGATCGAGATTGATCTACTCGAGCGATTCATAACTCTCTTAACTCTATTCAGCCTTGAGTTGGTATCCTTACGGCTAAGTGCGATGCATCGTGCCGCCCGGCTTCTCCATCGGTTCCAAGCCGAGAGACGCTGAGGAGCGCTAGTTCGGAGGCGGAAGACGTCGGTAAGTTTCTCTAAGGGAGAATTCCTAAGAAAGAGGATGATAGTTGTCAATGTCAGGGCTTGATAGGTCTGTTGGGATCCTAGTTAGACTTGTGAGCTTTTCTTACTAGGTGCGGCAAAGGTGTTATACATCTCCAGCTTGACGCTTAATGCTGATAGTTGGTGTGTCCATCACTTGATGCATCCATGTCCGTTCTTTTGCCAGCTACTGTTTCATAGTAGTTCCTTAGTAGTGCTCCCATGTATCCAGTCCTACTTCGCATTTACTTGAATCCACTGTCCAGGTACGGCCTTCACATATTGGGGTTGATCGAGGCTCATGAGTCTCGGACAAGTCGTCCGGCATTGTCAACTTTGAATCGTGACCAAGACTTTCAATATGGAGACAGGGTAGGCTAGCATTGGGTTATAGTCATCACAGCGTGCGGGTTCTCGGTCACGACGTCGTAGGAAGTAGGGATAGGTCTTAGGAGGTAACCTTGGGATCTTAAGAAGCTGATCAGGGCAAGGAAAAGATCGCAGGGCCCGCTCTACCCGTTGCGCGACCTGCTGGGAACTCTCTTCTACATGTGCTGTACTGCTACTCACACACCCGACCAGGCCACACAAAGGAAAGGCTCTGAGCATGTCGATATGTGGAAACGTTTAGCCTAAATACCCCAGGATATCGTTGATCCTCCGCACTTTTACGACTTTCTCCGGATGCCGAGTTCCAACCCCGCAAGAGACTAAATGCCGATCAGGAAGTCGGATGATAGAACGTTTAAAGAAACAATTTTCCACTAATCGGGTTCTCTCGAGTCGAGCTGCAACTCCCTGCCAGATTGCAACTATAGAGTTTTATGACAAGAAACTCTATAGACTCGGTTGGAATGTTATTTTTCCACCACTTGAGACTTGCATGATCTATTAAGATCATCCGACGGGAATAATCACCTCTGGTGAGTTCGGATATTTGCCTCGTCGTGATCGGAGAGTGCCAAGACGGAAATGTTCAAGATTCGGACTATAAGTAAGCTTAATAGTATGCATACGAAACCATGTGGGAAGCCAACCATCTCGCGAGCATCTTTGATAAACATGTTTCTTCACGGGCTTGCTCTTTCAACAGTTGTTACAGCTGTCACCGCGGCTGCGGCACCCAAGCCAGCCTATGCGCAATGGCTGACAGACTCCATGATACGCTTTGGTGTCCAGCCGGGAATTGGTTATGGCGAAGCAACGCTGTATACTGGCTTCGAAAGCGTCATCGATGCCACCAAGAACGAAACGCTAAACGACATTTATCGCTCTCACATCGATGCAGTTCTCACTGATGAAGGTGTGATAAAGAAGTTTAACTACTCTCACTTCTCGCTGGACAACTACCGCATCGGAAACAACATTTTGTACTGGTATGAAAAGACCGGAGAAGAAAAGTACAAGGTTGCGGCGGATTCGATCAAGGAAATGATTGATAAGCACCCGCGAACTCCAACGGGAGGGCTCTGGCACCGACACGTCGTGTATCCAAACCAAATGTGGCTGGATGGCATCTACATGGCTGACAGTTTCTATGCCAAGTGGGTTTCGCTCTTCCAGCCCAAGAATCAGACGGCATGGGACGATATTGCCCTTCAGTTCGACAAGATCGACTCAGTCACTCGCAAGAAGAACAATCTCCTAGTTCATGGCTTTGACGAAAGCAAAAAGGCTGTCTGGGCTGACCCCGTCACTGGCGCTGCTCCCTTGATCTGGGCTCGGGCTATTGGATGGTACTATATGTCACTGCTGGAAGTGATCCCTCTCTTCCCCGACAACCACCCTGCAAAGAAGAGACTTCTTGGCTACTTTGTCGATCTATCAGATGGCTTAAAGAAGTCGATAGATGAGAAGGGAGCTTGGTGGAACATTATGGATAAGCAATATGAGGACGTCGAAGGCAACTACCTAGAAAGCAGCGCAAGTGCCATGTTTGTCTTTGGCTGGCTCAAGGGTTTGAACCTTGGATTCCTTAAGGAGAAGAGCTACGGCAAGATCGCCACGAAGGCCTACAACTCGCTCGTCAAGATGTTTGTCACCAGGAATGCCGACGGAACTATCAACTGGGAGGATACTGTCATTGTTGGAAGTCTGGGCAGCAACGCCACATTCCAGGTAAGCTTTGCTCTTGAAATATATTACTCGGAGACTAACAGAAATAGTATTATGCTAGCATCGGATTGAGACAGAATGACCTTCGTGGAGCTGGGTCTTTTATTGTCGCGGCCGTAGAGTATGAGGAACGGTACCACTAATCTCGTCTCAAGGGCCATCAAGCGCGTTGAGGTCCTTGGTCACAGATGAGAATGTTGGGTCATTATATGAGAAAAGACTTAGATGTTCATACAGCCCAAGTTTTGACAGTGGCGTGACGTCTTACGTCGTAGAGATTACTCAATATTGTTTAGAGCGATGCCATCCTCATTTGACCCAAGCGTCTTGGTGAAAGAAGTTGATAATAAGGATCAGATCATTCTAGACTCATATAAAACGGACTAAAACCACCATCACCGCTCCTCGCCAAGACCTCACTATCCAATCCACAACACTAAATCAAGCTACCTATTTTACGTATCTCGCCAAGTCGGAGCACTCCTCGGGATCTATAACCCTTTCGAGCAGCAAGATAAGCTAAAAACGACCTTGTTTCAATGTCTGACTCGCTTTGGTCCTTTATCTTACCCACTAAAGAAGCGTTACTCAAGGATCGGATTGCGACATGGCGAACCAAAGAAGCACGTCATCCACCCCGCTCTTCGCAGCATCACATCCCCGGTAGATCGACTTAACATGACACGGCTCCAGAAGGGGAATTTTGCAGAGATTGGTCTGGGCTGTCGGGATGGTGCCGGTCGGGGTTGCAGCGAGAATACGCGAGTTGACAGAGCATGGTGTTCCAGACAGAGGCTAGAACGGCAAGTCACTAAGAGGACCCTGTCGGCCATCTTTTCATGGCCCTCAAGTTCGTTGTTATACAGAAATCAAGGATTTATTTATGCGAGGAATCATGATTTAAGCTTGATTTGCATCGAAAATAGTACAAGCGTAGCCGACTGGGTACTACCAGGTACGTGGTATGGTGAATCCTAACACCACATCCTCGGAAACGCTACGTCCTCCTAGCGGCCGACAGCGTGTTACAAGGACATGCATCCAAAGATTCCAAACCACGCTTGTCACATCAAAAACACACCCGATTATGCAATCCGCCAAGCCATGACCTCTACATGGGTTCGCAGCACTCTCCCATGCTAGAGCAAACACTAACCGCCGATCACGGCAAACTCTGTATCGTAGCAATCTCTGTTTGCATACAGGCCCGTGCTACATTAACTTGGCTAAAATGTCTTAAACTGCGCGCCGTTCCTTGATGCAACTTTCCTTGCATGATCCTTCGACTTCTGCAGTCTTTAACTCGATCGAAATGGCTGGTCCCGCAAGGAGAAAGTGGTATCATATTCAGTGGTATTCTGATACTGATACTAAGGAGGAGCGCAAGTTTATTATCAAGCTTGACACTCTTATTGTTCCTTATGCTGTGCTTGCGTACTGGGTCAAGTACATTGACCAGTCCAATTTGAGTAAGTTTTGAGGTTTCCTACACTCTTCGCGCTTGCTGACACATAGTAGACAATGCCTATGTTGCTGGTCTCAAGGAAGACCTTGGGTTCAAGGGCAATGAGCTCGTTCAACTCCAGACCTTCTACATCATTGGCGCCGTCGTTGGCCAGATCCCCTTTTTCTTCCTTCTAACATACATCCCTATCCACTGGCTGCTACCCGTTTTGGATGTTGCCTGGGGTATTTTTACTCTTTTGCAATATCGGGTGACGAGTTTTGCTGAACTGGCTGCCTATCGCTTCTTGGTCGGTTGGTTCGAGGCTGCGTTTTTCCCTTTGATGCACTATCTTTTCGGTATGTCCTTACAGCTGACCACCAATCGTAACAATATTCTAATTCTTATAGGATCCTGGTATCGCGGAGATGAAATCGGTCGAAGAGGTGGCATTTTCTATGTCGGCCTTTCTCTCGGCACTCTAACAGCTGGTCTCATCCAAGCCGGCGCCTCCTCCCGTCTCGATGGTGTGAGAGGCCTTGAAGGATGGCGATGGATGTACATCATTTGTGCAGTAATCACCATCCCAGTCGGAATCTTGGGCTTTTTTGTCCTCCCCGGCACACCCGACCAACCCAACCGTCGTGTCCTCAACCAACACGACATTGACGTCGGAGAACAGAGACTCAAGCGTGCAGGACACCAATCTCACGGAAAGATGAAGTGGAGAGACTTGAAGAAAGTGATTCTAAGACCTCAATTTTGGGGAATCATCCTCGTGGATGTGTTATTCTGGAACTCTGGTATTCATGGAAGCTCTGGTTCATTCTTGCTCTGGATTAAGAGCTTGAACCGATTTTCTCCTGCTCGAGTCAACGAATTGGGAACCATTGCTCCTGCTCTCGGCATCTTTTACACGCTTTTCGTATGTTTTGCGTCAGACTTGGTCCTTGGTCCGGCTTGGGCTATTACCATGGCTCACACGTGGAATATCATCGGCTTGATCATCCTTGTTGTATGGAGGGTTCCAGAGGCAGCTCTCTGGTTCGCTTTTTCTACAATTTATTCGGCATACTCCATGTCCAGCGTCTTCCACGGTTGGGTCAATACCCAACTGCGTGCTTCACCCGCTGAAAGGTCCTTCACATTGGTCTTGATCAACGCCATCTCTCAGTCTTCCACGGCTTGGACCCCCCTACTCGTCTTCAAGACCGTTGAGGCTCCTCGTTTCCCTAAGGGCTTCGCCTTTTGCTTGGGGTGTGCAATCGGGTTGCTCATTGCCACTCACGCACTTCATCTATACCTGAAGAATAGAGAGTAAGTTTATGCCCTTTTCTTGAAATACCAGCAGAAACTAATTGTTTTCTAGTCCTCAGGCGGAGCAGCCTGCTGCACTTCAGTCAGAAGAGAATGGCACATTCCCTGTCGACTCCAAAGAGGCGCCTGTGAGCCAGACGAGGAAAGGCGAGACAAGCGAGTGAAGACTTTTGAAGGTGCTGTTCTGGTTGAGAGTCATGTTGGACATAGATTCGAGTCACACAAGGTCTCGGTCAAAGATAGCCAAGCCATTTAGAATGGATCACGTTTATCCGTGGAAGGCTTAATGCTTGTTCTGTAACTACATGGGAAGAATATAGCAGAAAAATCACTATAAATCCGATATGAGATGGACACGGCCTTTACCAATCAAGTCCAGTATTCTTTGTGAACTTGGCGACGCTTTCAAAACAAGCCATAAGTAACAATTCATAAATACCAGGATTATTGACACACAAGTCTAGTGTAATGGCAAAGAACTCGTGATGTTATCACCTACTCACCGGGTTCGCCGATTGACGCAACTTAGCTATTACTTTCGACTGTTAAACACCATTAAGATAGTTCATCTTCCAAAGAGGTAGTTAAAACGCGGGATTTGATATTAACCCCGCAAATGTAGAGGGCGTCTAATCTTCGACACGATTATGACATTCATATCGGGATGACGCCAGCCTTCTATCAGCGAATAGCAAGGCGTATACAATCCCACACCACCATAACGAAGAAACGTCATTGTGGAAGAGGTGCATCAGATGGGGAAACCGAAGACGTGCTCAAGACCTGCAGGTTTACCCCTCTGATCTCCCAGTTGACACGGGTATAAGTATCCAAGTGTAAACCCGGCTTCAAGTTCAGTCAACACGTACAACGAGAACGTAGTGTCGTTGAGACTAAACAAAAAGCAATTCAAAATGGCCTCAGCATCAGCCACAGAGACTTCTATTCCTATCCGTGGAAAGGATGAGAAGAAGAAGCAAATCTTGATCAATGCCTTTGACATGTCCACAGTTGGGCATCTGTCTCCAGGCCAATGGAAGGTGAGATAGCATAAGGTCTGTCAGCTACTTGAGTGAGTTGCTAAAAGAATCTAGAACCCTGTCGACAAGTCTGCAACAAAACGAGACCTGCAATATTGGATCGACCTAGCCAAGCTGCTAGACAGGGGCGGCGTCAACGCCCTGTTCCTTGCAGACACATACGGTGGATATGACACATATGAAGGAAGTCTGGATAACTGTATCCGCCGCGCTGCCCAATGGCCGATGACGGATCCAACTATCGTGAGTCTACGAAAAGGGATGGAGAAACATCTGCTAACTTCCTCGCAGCCCATCACCGCCATGGCAGCCGTGACCAAGAACCTCTCCTTTGCCATCACTGCTTCTACATCTTTTGAGCCCCCATTCCTGTTGGCTAAGAGATTCTCTACCCTGGATCACTTCACCAAGGGCCGCATTGGCTGGAATATCGTGACTTCATGGAAGAAGGCTGCCTTCAAGGCCATCGGTTTGGAGAGCCCGATTCCACACGACGAGAGATACGCGCAGGCTGATGAGTATTTACGCGTCTTGTACAAGTGAGTTTACCCATATAATGCCCTCTACAAAACAGAGATACTAACAGTGATAGGCTGTGGGAAGGCTCTTGGGCGGATGACGCCATCTCTCCTAACCCCGAGCTCGACAGCTATGCTGATCCAGACAAGATCCGCACAATTCACCATCACGGAAAATTCTACGACATTGACACACGGCACATTGTCGACCCCTCACCTCAGAGAACTCCATTCCTATTCCAAGCCGGAACATCGTCAGCTGGCTCTACCTTTGCCGCATCACACGCAGAGGGCATCTTTGTCTCGTCTCATTCACCCGCCATCTTGAGACCCAAGGTCCAGGCAATCCGCAAGCAGGCTGCCGAGTTGGGGAGGGACCCTCAATCACTCAAGTTCTTTGCGACGTTTACTCCAATCATTGGGCGCACCGATGAAGAGGCCCAGCAGAAATTTGAGGAGGTGAAGAAGTATGCGTCAACAATCGGTGGCCTAGTGCTAGTCAGTGGATGGACTGGCATTGACCTTTCCAAGGTCCCCGTTGACAAGGAACTCACTGCCGCCGATTCAGAGGAACCTCACAGAGTGCAGAGTCTTCTTGACGCCTTCACGGCGACGAGCGAAAAGGTTCCAAAGTGGACGCCGCGCGTGATTGCTGAAAGAGCTGCCATCGGCGGCCTGGGTCCTGTCTCAGTCGGCAGCCCACAGACCGTTGCAGACGAGATGGAGCGTTGGATCCGAGAGGGAGACTTGGATGGGTTCAATGTGGGCTACGTCACGACGCCTGGGACGTTTGAGGAGGTGGTTGAACTGCTTATCCCTGAGCTTCGACGTCGAGGATTGTATCCAGAGGCGCCTAGTAGTGATGAGACTGGTCATACGTTGCGTGAGAGCGTGTACGGTCAGGGTCAGGCTGGACTGCGGGATGACCATCCAGGAACTAAGTACAAGTACGATGTGTACAAGGAAGACTAGATAGCATCGAATCTTGGAATAATTGAAAATGGAAGGATTAAACCTCTCGTAAGAACTAGTTTCTGACTATACTTCACGAGAACAGCCCTCGTGAGTAATCAAGTGACCAGTATCCTCCCTATCTCGCAGCTCGGGCATTGACTGTCGAACAGAACGCCTCATACTCAGCAAAATCCTTATCCCACGTCCCCTCCTCCGGTTCATAACCCTCTTCATCATAGATATTATTCCAGAAAGTCTCCATCCAAGGCGAACTGCTAATATGCTCGTACTCGATATACTGCAGTTTTAACCCCCTACGCGAGTTGATGCCGGTCCCGTTCGCGTATCTGCCTGATTCCCACGCCTTGTTAGGATCCTCCACGTTGTATCCCTTGTCGATCGGCTCGGGACAGTTGAAACTTCTGTGCACGTTGTGGGAATGTCGGTAACGGAGAACTTTTTCGTCAACGTGTCGAAAGTCTCTGAAGTTAGCCTGGAGTGTATCTTCCGGTGCTCCATTCCATTCTCCATGGCCCATGCGGAAAACCTTGAGAGCCTTCAGAGACGTAGCCCATCGGGGAAACACATGATACCATCTCATCGAGTACTTGAACATGTCTGCGTCGGCCTCGGCAAGTATGGTTCTGAGAGAGGGATATCCGGGGTCGTTTGCATCCAATGGACTTGCTTGAAGAGCCTGGAACAGAAGGGGACAGTCATCCAGATAGAGTTCCTCCAGACCGCCGCTTCCATTCTGCTGACCGATAGACGCAATCCAGTCAATCTGCCAGTCATGACTAAAAACATATTGCCCGAGAGCGAGGACTTTGAGCCGCGGGAACTCCATGCCGCGAAAGTCCATCTTGGGGAGCCAGCCCCAGTATTCCGCGTAAAACAGCGACAGAACCCGCAAGTTATCGCTGATGCTAGGGGCCAGCCACGTTGTGGGGAGATGGTCGAAGAACTCGTACTTCTCTTCATAGTAGGCAATGTGATCATTCATGCTCTCGTCAATCTCGGTGGCAATGAGTAGCTTAAGGTCGATTAAACTTGGCAGAGACATGACTTTCTTGAATGCTCCCGAGTCAGCCAAGTCAGGGTGGTGAAAATCGGCCAGATTCGTGACTGTAAACTCCTTGAGCTGTATGACCCGATCTAAAGGGACACCAAGATCATCTTCGGGATCAGGGTAGTTGCGAGTGTAGTCACACCATTCATGCTCGCCCTTTTTGTCAATCTCGATTTGTTTGTCGGGAGTCCACATGCCTGCGACGCAGTGGCACACCGTATCGAGGACACCGTATCGAAAGTCCCACGTCTCCTCGACGGTCACACCCCTCCGATCATCCTCGCCGCAATACTGGTTGAATCGGAGGTGAAGGGCTGTGATGTGACTGAAACAGCGTAGATAAGGCAGAGCGTCCATAAAAGAGGTAGGGAATGGATATCCCCAGTTGGATTTATATGAGAACTCGGGGCCAACTGAGGTGTCCACTGTGAGATCTCGGACCAGGTTGCGAAGCTTGGGGGACTTGGCGATCTCGACGAAGCGCTCAGCAGAGTTTCCAAAGCCCTCAAGACGCAGCTTTCGATAGGCCCAGGGTAGAGCAATACGGTCAAGTCCAGAAGATACGAGCCTCAGGCGGAACAAGCTGGGTTTAGGCAGCAGTTCGCAAATGCTGTCCCATATTTCGGGCGGAAGTGGCAGGCCGCCTGAAGAACCTTGATCCATGATCGTAATGACAGCAGCCATATTGCGAATGTTCGAGAATGGGGTATGTGGAGGCGAAGAGGGTGATAAGCCGGTTGTTGTTGTTATCGTCGTCGTTGATGCCACGGTGAGATTTGACTTGCACGTGCCGATATGGCCGTGCCAAGGGTGACCATGCCCCCTGTCGACTGTAGCCAATTAGTGCATTCACGGAGGTTTAGACCCTCGCTTGGACTCTGCTCTGGCTGATTAGGCCGGGTAAATCCATGCCCTCGTCTCGTTGTCTTTGCTACAGACAGAGTCAGGTTCAAATAAATTCTCAAAAACTATCCAGAAATCACGTGGAATGCATGATTAAGGAAAGTTTCGTTAGGTCAGCTACTGTAGAGTCTGTTCTTACCGCCGTAAGGGTATGCATCATGTGTCTACCCTGATAGAATTCTTTGACCTCACCTTAAGCCCACTGCCCAGGGTCACCGTCAAAACCATCAAGTGAGTCATGCCTAAGCTGCGAGAAGCCCGTGTCGATATCCATGAGATAACTAACAGGCATGATTTTTCGGCATTGAGATCGAAGGTGATTGTGTGTTCATAGCAGGCTTCTTTTCATGTGATACTATGTCTTTGGGACAGGAAAAGTCCTTGATTAAGGGTAAATTCAGAGGGAATTTCCATATAAATAGGGGAGTAAGAGGAGTCAAATTTGGCTCTCATTCGAACAAGTCAATTTAAACTCACAAACGTTTACTGAGCCCTCAATTATGAGTTCCTCAAACAATAGAACCCCTTTACCCTCTGAGCCCAGCCAAAAGGCCATAGAGGCGCACCGAAGGGAACCAGACCTCGACCCGTCTGCGGACCGCGTTTCAGGTACGAGAAAGTGCTTCTACTGTGCGAATAGGGTCCCTCTCGACGTCAGACTATGCAACAACTGCAAGGAGAAATATCACGCGGGGACCAGAGAGAGATACCAGAAGTTGAAGAGCGAGGGCAAGTGTCCCGTCTGCGGGGTAAACAAGCCTGACCCGGGGCTTACTAAATGCCGAGCCTGCCTTCTTAGACAGTCGACGAGGAAGGCCGAAATCAGGGGCCAACAAGGCGTCCTTTGCAGTACATGCAAAAGGCAGCTTGCCTATGATGACACCGGCGTATGCCAATCATGCAAAGACTGCGATAAGGAGGAGAGAACGAAAAAGAAGGAAGAGGAAGCGAAGAAGACGTCCAATACTTGAAGAGATGTAGGCTCGGCCAGTCTCGCGAGCCTTGGCTAAAAGTAATGGCGGTTCTAATAGTCCCCAAACAAGGAAAAGATGCTTGTTTTTAGTATAGGGCACATAGTTACAATGAAGCTATTTTCTTGGAGTCTATGTAGTGCAATTGTTACTTGCACACACAAGCGAATTTAATAGCTCGTTGAGGGTTAGGAATACCTGTCGAGAAGACGACGCTGATGGCCTTTGATACTCTTTACTTAAAACCAATTTCCAGGAGAACGTAGAACAATAAGATGGTAGATCTTATGCTTACTCCAATATAGGCTTGAGCATAATAGATATATATCATTCGTCTACTCAAAGTTGTCATACTAGCATGTATCAACAGCTGTATTCTTTGTTATTGTGGCTGATCGCTTCCCTCGGAAGTGTCGCCCAGTTCATAACAGTGTCTATTCAGTCGAACCATCCATCTTTCTCACCTAATTCCCATAGTCTAGAATCACGGCTCAGACTTGAGTGACTCACGGCTACGTAGCGGCAGAGGCAGTATCCCACAAAGCGACGATATATCTACCTGGAGGTTTACATACCATCACGAGTGGTGTTTAGGATAGAATGAATCCCTGATTAAGGACAAATTAAACAGGGACTCCTCAATATAAATAGGGCAGCAGGAGGACCACAGGAGACATTCAAATAAGCCAACCCAGATTTTTGAAACGCCCCTAAATCCTCGATCATGAGTTACTCAAATAATAGAGGCAATTTGCCCTATGAGCCCAATGAGAAGGCCAAAGAGGCGCCCAAAGGAGGATATGACTTTGGGGAAGCTGGCCCAAGCTATGGAGGCAGACACGACTATGACGAACCCGACCCAGGCACCAAGAAGTGTGATAGCTGTCCAAAAAGGGTCCCCCTCGACGTCAAAATATGTGATTACTGCAGGGAGGGGGGAAAATGGCAAGTCCAAAGAGAGGCACAAGAAAAAGAAGAAGCAGGGCATCTGCGTCGATTGCCCGAACAGGGCTGCCCCAGGATCTACCAGGTGTCTATCCTGCAAACTGAAGCACCTGGAGAGTAAAGTAAACCATCTAGTGGGTCTTTGCGGGAGATGTAGAAGGTTGCCGCCTGAGTATAGGAAGATTGATAAATGCCCGGATTGCAAAGACCGTCTGAAAGAATATGAAGAGTCCGATTCTTAAGTGCCTCAACTCCCGCCTTTCTAGCGAGCCATGATGAAGGGTGCTACCGTCAGCAATTCGAATAGTCTTTAAACAAAGAAGGAAATTGCTTGTTCCTGTCCAATAACCCCGAGAGATAAAACTTACTAAGTCCCCTAAAACATGCGTGGTTTGACGATTGCCTCTTTGCCAACACTCACTCTTGTGAACTTGATAGCGTCTCCAAATAAAGGACCTTCGCTTGTTATTGGACCTCATCTAAGTCCTGCGTCTACTCCGTGAGTCCATCTACCTTTTTCTCAAGTCCATTTGCCAAGTTCCTTTAGCTGGGAATCATCGGTCAGGCTTAGGTGAGCCACGCCCCAACAGCAACGAAGCTGGCATCTCCAAAAGCGACGAGAGGCCTACATTGAGATTCACGTAGCATTATGAGTAGTGTATCACGGTATTTAAACCGAAGGGACTTTCGTGGGAACCGCTGTGGCCTCATATTCAATGCCAGAATCTATCTCTATGAGATTAGGTCCCTGATTAAGACTGTCATCTGTCAGAAAAACCGATGTATAAATGCAGCGCCGGTAGCTAGGTAAAGCACGAGCATTGCCTACCTACGAATAAAGTCAAATCGTGCGCCTACAACGCGACCAAGCCACCGATCATGAGCTCCTCAAGACAAGGGAACCCCTCGCCCTCCGAGCCTAGTGAAAAGGCAAATGAGGCGCCCAATACTAAACAGTGTTCCCGTTGTCCCCGCATGATCCCCCTCGAAGGCCTCTCAATGTGCGACAGGTGCAGGGAGTATTACAAGCTTTATTATCAAAGGAAGAAGACGGAGGCCAAGTGTCGGAAGTGCGGCAAGGATGTTACCCCCCCAGATGTCCATTGTGAGCCCTGCAAGGCAGTATTGCGAGTGCAGTACAGGCACAAGGTCACAGAGTCCATAAAGGGGGCTAAATGCGTCACTTGTAAGCTGAATCCCGTGAAGGATGGTCTCAATATATGCCAAAGCTGCTTATTGAACGCCGCGGAGCGAAGCTACAGAGAGGGGAAGGAGAAGGAGGAGGAAGAGAAGGGTTCGGTTCACTAAGCCTGGCCAGCCTAACGGGATCCAGGGAATTGTACAATAGCCCTCTATGTAGCCGCTTAACGGGGAAACGAGGTTACCTCTATTCAACCATCTTGGAAGTCGAGAATCATTGACGACTGCAGCATGGTATTAACATGGCGAGTTACCGAGTACCTATGAATGCGAGAATCAAGGCTAGACTGCGAATTGATCTTTCTTCCCGACCTCGTGGTCTTTGATTCAACCAGCATCCAGGACTGTCTAAGCTCATGTTCGGCCTAGGATATGCCAGGCCGTAAAACTCGTCCAGCAGCAGATGACATCCCACCCCACACTGCTCACAGCCGGGTGCTCATACAGTGCGATCTTGACATTCTCCCAGGCCCCGCCTTCTCCTGTGACACCCGTGATGGCTGTAGCGAGCAAGATAGCCATGGTTGCAGCCTGGGCAAGCAATGGCGGCTGTTTCGATAACAGTGAGGGCGCAGGTGTGGCGAACACGCTGTTCATCAGCAGCGGCACAAAGGCGAGTACATGAGGGGCTAGCAGCAGAAACATGAACTAAGGATGGTCGAGGTTGCTTAGAATAGCGACAGCACAGCCTAGGTTGATGGCAAGAATGACGAGCTACGAAAGGGGTAGCTAGGAACTTCGTGACGCAGACTTGGGTTTATCTGCACTCTTCTTTGACTCTGAAGGACTCCCTTCGTCAAAGACGGTAAAGGCGAGAAAAGGCAAGTTCGCAGCAAAGGATATGGCTACAATTTGGCCTAGAAGCATAAAGATCTAGAGATGTGGGATTCTCTCCTTCTTAGCTAGAAGCACCGTGATGTCAGCATCCATCACAATTGACATTCTGGTTAACCTACACTGAGCTGCAAGCATAATGCTCCAAACGGCACAGAACCCAAAAATCTGCAGTGACCACCAAGCCCTCGGTGGCCTCTCAAGAGTTGACACCCAAGCTTGCTTAAAAAGAGTCGTATCACGAAGTCATTCCCCCAAGTAAAGCTTATCGGCATCAAGACCAACTGGCGCAGACAAAGCCCATTGTTCATAAGACCACTGAAAGAAGCAAAACATGTGATACCACGTGGTTGCAAGGCTCACTGCCGCTAGGGCGCTGAAGACAAGTATCGCATTACGGCGGTGAGATGGTGAAACCTTTGAACGGCGCCAAAGAAGGTGTATACAGCGGGCAGTGAGGACGGCGCAGGTTAGTAGATATCCGACCAATATGCCAATTGGACGGGCATTTGGAACGTCAACCATAATATCAATCCAACGTAAGCAATCGACAGTTGTTGAGTACGCTTTCATGTGCAAAAAACATTGTTGAGACCCTGACCCGCAACAAGCCTCGGCTCGGGGCCATTGTTGCACCGGTAATCGGCGCAGCATAATACCTAATTGCGCCGGTCTCACAATAGTACCATCCCAAAGAAAACTGACCAATTAATCAGGTGGAAAAAATAACCATTGTGGGGAAAAAAAAAGGAAAGAAGAAAAAAAAAAAAGGCTAAAAAGGACCAGGGGGGAAAAGGTTAAACGACGTCCCAGACCCTTCAGGTCGTGGCTGGAAGACCATGGCGCAAACCCAATTGCTCAATGGAACACCAACAGAAGCTGTCGTCGAAAGGGGGGGATGAGCTTGTCGTACAGAAAAGGGTCGCCGTTATTGGAACGGGACTCGCTGGATTGACGACTGCGTACCTGTTACACAGTGATGAACGAGAACAGTATGCTGTGACGTTGTTTGAACAGGTGAGACGACATTCTCAACAAGTACCAGCGTCGTGATGAATGCTGACATCTTCTAGGCCGACCGCCTTTCTTTCGACTCCGCCTCCGTTACCGTCAAGAATGAAGAAACCGAATTAATAGAACGAATTGATTTGCCCATGCGCGCAAACGCTGGTGGCTATTACCATCACTTGCTACGCATGTATCATCACCTTCGAATCCCCCTCCACCCGACCCGCTTCCTCTTTGTCTTTGCAAAGGCATTCCCGACGAACAACGATGGAACGAATCGACCCGACGAGAGTTATTTTGTGCACGCGTCGAACCTACATCAGATGCCACCACCGTGGCCAGGCAATCGAAGTATACTAGCTCACATCATCGAGATCTTATACTTGATCGTCTGTCAATTCTGGTTCACGTTGGCGTGCTTCCTTGTTTCCCCGCTGGAAGGATGCGCGACATCTTCAGGGTACAGCGAGTCGCTAGCCGATTACGTCGAGAGAATAAGACTACCCCGACGATATACATCGCATTATCTGCTCCCACTATTGAGCGGCGTGTCGACATGCTCTCACGACGAGCTCCTTGCGTTCCCTGCAAGCGACATTGTTAATTATAAGAAGCGATCTCATGGACATCAGCACTACACGGTTTGCGGGGGCGTCTCGCAGGTGCAGACGAGATTGATCAAGGACGTGGAGGATGTGAACCTCAACAGTCGAGTCATCGAAGCTGTGCCAAGTTCGGACGGGGAATCGGTGATTGTTCGCTGGCAATCGACGGCCGACGGGTCATCGCGCATCGAGGAACAGGTTTTCGATCGTGTGGTCCTTGCCGTATCACCGGATGTTGCTGGGGCAATCTACAAGCCCCTACGACCGACCCTCTCTCAACTCCCTACCCGTCACGTCGAGAGTACAGTTCTGAAGCCACAAACCGGAGCAAATATCTGCGTAGTCAAAGACGACGACGACAAGATTGTCAACTCCTGCATGCATCACCTCGCCGACACGTCTCCATCATCTCAAACCATGACGCTGAGGACGCTATTCCCCAAGACAGATAGCGCCCGGACCGAGGCCCTGCACACAATGCCAAGCCGAGTCGTCGTCAGCACATGCCCCTTGCAAGAAGACCAAGAATCGAAAGCCACGGCCACCCTCCGCAGAGCGAGATTCACAAGGACGCTGCGGAGCACCGAGGGCCAGGCCCTGGTGCAGCGGCTCTTAGGGGAAGATTATTCGAGGTCCGCCGCCAAGAAGGAGGATGACACGGCCGCTGCTTGGGTTAATGGGCAGGACAATGTCTGGTTGGCGGGGGCTTGGTGCTGGGACGGCATGGTTCTTCTTGAGGGATGTGTCGTGTCAGCAATGAGGGTCGCGTCAGATTTTGGGGTCGCGATTCCTTGGGAGGAATAATGAACGTTGATTGAATCGTTGAGCGATGAGTTTATGAGAAGCATGCATTCGTTTGAGCATAGATAGTTATGATATGAGCATAATCCAAAGTGTGCATATGCATAATTCTTAGTCATCTAGCGATGTGTGGATCCCTCCAACATCAGGCCAGTTAAACGAAGCCATCACAACGCACAGCTTTCTCAACATTGAGAGACGTTGTGGCCGTTGACGACATACTTCGAGATGGACTCATCCTCGACACAAAGTGGCTTTGCCACTGGATTTATCTGGGGCATTGTCTTTACGATAGTCGTTGCAGGGCTCATTGGCACAACCATTCTACACAAGAGCGACATTTACGGTCTGGGGCATTGGAAGCTCAACATCAGATCTCCCCCACCGTCCATGTGGATGAACGTTGGATACTGGTAAGTTTATCCGCAGTTGTGCTTCAATGGTATCACTGCCAGTCATGCCATAGTAGGGTAAGCTCACATAATCCAGGAAAACCCCCTCAGGCGAACCCATCAAGAACTTCCACGAGTCCTCCGCAGCTCTACTCAAGCAAGTCATCGGCGCAGCTGGACTCCTAGACGAGGAACTCCTCGCAACCGGATCACGTGGATCTCTCGCCATTCTAGATCTAGGCTTCGGCTGTGGCGATCAAACATGGGAACTCGCACGACTCGCCCAGTCACAGAACTGGGATGACTTTCGTTACGTGGGCCTCACCCTAAACGAGGCACAGGTTCAAACATCTCGACGCAAAATCTACCGTGAAATAGCTAATGCCGGCAACGATGATGGAGTTGTTACTGCTGAGTCTTTCAAGTTGTTTCGTGCAAATGCTGCAAAGCCTGAGACGTGGACTCCTCAAGTGGCAGATGCTGTCTACTCTTTGGCTAATGAGAGGTTTAACGAGAGATGGCTACTCGCTCTTGATTGTTTATACCACTTCTCCCCATCGAGAAAGCCCGTCTTTGAACACGCAGCCAGAGAACTCGATGCAAACTTCATGGCATTCGATCTCCTCATCAACGAATCAGCTTCTCCCATGAACATTCTCAAAGCTCGTCTAATCGGCAAGATGATGGGATGTCCTCTCAAGACATTTCTGACAGAGAATGAATATCGAGATCAGCTGGTAGAATGCGGATATGACCACAAGCTTATAACCATCAAGGAGATTACCGATGATGTCTTTTCCGGACTGGTCAAGTATATGGATCGACAGGATGAGTTACTCGCAGAATATGGAGTGTCTCTAGGTGGTTACAAACTAGCCGGGCGGTTGTTCAACTGGTTTGATAGGACAAGAGTTGTAAGGGCCGTCGTCGTGGTAGCCCGCACAAAGGATAAGACACGTTAGCAACATGCAAACAAATAACTCATGAATTATTCAGAACAAAGTTTGTTTGCATCTCCCTCGCCACGTTGAAACTATCTCCCCTTCAACTGCCGCCAGAGTCTTCCTTGGAATGGATAAGGATGGGTCGACAACGGCCCCGCCGACCCCATGCAGGGAAAGATGACATGACCATGTCGTGCGCGTTTCACCGAGGACTCCATAATAGTTGGAATGCATGACATGATATGAATCTGCAGGTTATTCTAGTCGGTATCCAGAATGTGAAGCGAAAAACCCAGTGTGTTGGTTGTTGGATCTTTGTGCGGCAGCAAGGGGATTGTGAATAAACCATGGGGGGCTGTTTACTGCAAGATTAAGTGTTTCTTACCCGTTTTCCTGGAAGACGATCATATTCTCCAAAAAGACTGATCATCGGGACATTTGTATATTTCACTCAGGAGAAAGCATGAGCTCGGACACGGAGATTTCTCACATAGATAACATTGCAGACGGGCTAACCCGCCATCTCACCAGAAAAAACAGCCCGTGTTAATCAATCGGGACTGAAAGAATTCTTCACATGTGTAATCTATCTGCGGCCACGGGGGGGGGGAGCCTCGGACATCCACGAAAAAACAGAAGCAAAAAAAGACGCACTGCAGAATCGGACTTGAATCCCAAATCGAGACTCCGGAGCCGGCTTAGAGTCCGGGCACGAGAAATAAGAACTGAATGAAACCAACGACGGACGAGAGACCTTGTTTTCTATCAAGTCACCGAGAGGCCGCCACTGGTCACATTGTTCCATGGCTCCATGCCACTGTTCAAACTACTAAAAGTAACCACATGGCCGCACGGATACCTTCTTCCAAAAAGATCGTTGTGCACAAGGTCCAAGCTCAAGGGGAGGGGGGGGAGGGACCATCAATCCGGGGAGTGTTAAATGCCACGTATAGGAAGCGACAGGCTAGCTCCCGCGACAGGGGTTACTCCTGCAGGAACCGCCAGACTCTATCGTTTCACAAAACTCTAGCGAAGGGTGGGCGGACACCACCAGCGGGACAGGAATCCCTTCCTGGAAGCTGGATCACCAGGGACTGGGGTGTATTGGAGTGGAGAGGCTTGAAACCACGCCTGCGTAGGGCTTCGTGTCAGGTTCATCGTTCTGCGGGAACACGGCCTCACCTAAACTCTAACTGTCTCGTCGGGTTTTTCAAAGGGAGTGTCTCTTTTTTTTCGTTTCAGCTTGATACGGCAGTTGAGCCATGTTTCTTTTTTTTTTATCGCTCGTCTATCGTATCAGCCCCCGTTACGTCAGTTTTCCACTCTCCCCCCCCGAGGAGAATTACGAATACTCCTCAGGCCATGATGTGGATTCCCCAGGGCTTATTCTTGAAACTTTGATGGAGACTCTCACGCCCCCTCCATCGATTTGAACGCGACACCCGATGAACAAGGGGGGACCCCTTGCCATATCACATCCAAGTTATACCGGTAAAAGAAAAAGGACGTAAGAATGCAAGTTCACCCCATGTTTACCGCGGGTTTTTTTCGTCTTTCTTTTCCCGCGTTCCCTTCTTCTTCTACCCTTCTTTGTCTCACATTTTTCTTTCTTTCTTTCTTCCCCTTCCCCTGCGCCGCTTTCCTACATTTTGAAGAGACCCACGGCCGGCGAGAATGTAGCGGGGGATACAAAAAAAGCCATGAACTTAACGCCTCGCGACGACGACGACGAGCCTGTCCATGGCTTCATCAATCCATATCCAGAGCTCAACGCTGGGCTTTGGTGTTTGTTCTTGGGTGCAACTGCCTTTCTGGCTTTGAGGTTATGGGTAAAGATAACTCGACGACATGGAATGTGGTATGATGACTACATACTCATTGTTTCATGGGTGAGTGTCTCATTTAAAGATCCATCCCCTGTACCAGACTAACAAATCATAAGGGCGTCCTCCTCGCAACCGACTCCCTCATCGTTTACCAATTCGGCAACGGTTACGTCCTCGAAAACTCCAAGCAGGAATGGGATGACCGGATGCACATCCTCATCAACATCTCATCATGCGGTAACTTGATCGGTCAAGCATGGACAAAGACGGCGTTCGGCGTGACGCTGCTTCGAATGAGCAACAGATGGCAGCAGGGAATACTATGGTTCTGCATCTTTAGCATGAACATCTGGATGATCTTGAAGGTCATCTTTCAATGGGCCAAGGTGTGCGACAAGGACAGTTATCAGAATTGGTACCGACTCGACTTTTGTATTGGGTGGAAGTTTCGGGATGATTTCAAAGAGGGTGGAAATGGTGAGTTACTCATTGGAGTGTGTCCCCAAGGTGAGACATCGTTGCTAACATTTTACAGTTTACAACATCATTATGGACTTTGTCTTTGCTTCTTTTCCTTGGTTAATCACACGTTCATTAGAAATGCGGAGGGCAGAAAAGGTTGGACTCTGTCTCACAATGAGTCTTGGAATGATGTAAGTTGATGAATTTCGCGCATACATGGGAAGGTTTGGCTAATTAATGACAGTGTTGCAATCGTTGCTGCTATACGCGTTGGATGGAAGGATAAAGGGAACGACCGTGACTCGCATTACATGTGTAAGTCATATCGAACTACCTACTATCACCAACTCTCACTCACAATCTCATAGGGCGCAACGGCATGTCCCAAATCTGGTACTCATCAGAGGTTGCTGGAACAATCATCGTACAATGCATACCAATCCTCCGACCAATCCTCCGCGACATCCACACATCCCTCACATCAAGAAGACTAGACTCAACAGCAGACGGCGGAAAAAGCACAGGCTGGACCCAATCCCGCAGCACAAAGCACATATCAGCTCCCTTACCCCTAGACCAAGAACGAGCAGCCGGAAACCCCGAAAGAGTAGAACTCAGAGACATACCCGAAGAGCAAGAAAGCAGCAGCAACAACAGCAACAACACAGGAGGCTTTCAATTCTGGGATAAAAACCCAGCACCTGAAATAACACCAGTGGCCAACGTCATGTCACCTACATCACCACAATCCGACAACTGGCCTTTGGGGAGGGGAAGTGAGAGTGTAAGAAGTATGGAGTATGGACATGAGAGGAGATCTCATTCTAGTATTGGGTTGGCTGTAGATCAGGAGCAACAGGGGTTATCACCACCACCACCGCGGAGACAATGAGCGGGTTTGCATTGCGATGTCTTTTGTTTTGTTGCTTTTTTTTTTTTTTGGTTTGTATAATTATGGCCACACACACACACACATGTCCGGATAGAAATGACGTTATGTATAGTATTCATTTGTATTAGCCGGTATATATCAGATTTGACAGAAATTACATAGCATTACTTGACGTTTGATAGCGAGATGAGTGAGATGTGGGGGATAGATGAAAATGTCTAAGCTCACACCAGCTTTATGGTGATGTTGACCAGCTTTGAAGCCAGTATTGGGAAGATAAAATAAGCATAAGCATAATCGGATATAAGTATTATGCTCTTCTATACGTGTGATGTTCATAAGGGAGTTGTGTCATGTTCAAGGGCTTGACGATATTCATAAGCCTGCCATTGCTCTAGGTTAAGGCGCTCGTATGACTTGATACTCCTGCCCAGCATAACTGGCCAGCTTGAGGGGACCTGGTGTTAAAAGAAGTAGAAAGACGATAGCGACTTTTTATCTATATCTCAAACCCATTTCTTTTGGTTCTCCGGGGTAGGCCAAGCTAGTCCAAGTCACTCTATAAAAAATCTGTCAATGCATTCTATATCTGGGCTGTTCATGAAGACAAACTATGCAACCTTTTTTTACCCTCCAATCATTCAAAAATCTTCCAACAGTCTTTACAGTGATGCCAACCTACAAAACGTAGACCATACCCATCACAGCTTCGAACGAGGTTCCTTGGCTGATGCCGTAGCAACAGACCTCAAATCCGGCAACCCCTGTCCAACCCATCCATCCATAGCCTCCTCATACAACTCCTTCTGCCTCTCCAACGAAGCAGGAGGTCCCTCAACACCTCTAAACTCCCTACTCTCAACAGTCTCAACAAGCCAAGCTCCATCATCTTCAAAATCCTTGAAATTATAAGCCCTCGCCTCACAATTCCTCCATGCTGTACCGCAGCCCCGGGTGCTGTTCTCCCATTCGTTGGTTAGGTAGTGCATGAAGCTCCCGTGAGCTACGAGGGCGATGTGAATCTCTTGGTCCGTGTCTTTGCTTAGTTCTTTGGCTTTTTCTCGTAGTATCCTTCGAACTGTGCGGGCGCGGGCTGCACAAGCCGGACTGACAGGGCTGTTTGGTCCATCAAGATCTTTATCGTTCCAACCACGACCAACCAGACTAAGATCCACAGGCCACCCATGCTTATCAGTCATCTCCTTCAAAAACTCAGGCTCCTTTCCAGTATCACTCCCATAGTCAAAAATCTCCTGAGCTTCTGGAATGGCGAGAAGAGTTTGTGTCTCAAGGGTAGGCTGAAAGACGAGGCAGGCCGTGTGGATGGCTCGGACCAGAGGAGAAGATGCGACGAGCCTTATCTTGGATTGATCCCGAAACTGATCGTGTCGGAGCTTAGCGCACTGCTCTTCGCCAAGAGGCGTCAGAGCGGGGTCCTTCAAGTTGAAGAATTCTGCTCCGAGGTTGTGATAGCCTTGAGCGTGGCGGACGCAATGGAGGGTGACTTGACTTGTCATGATGCAGAGAGTGTGCAATTAAGTTGGTAGAACCATGGAAAGTCAACCGTAGATTAAAGATATTTATCAATCCCCAGCAAAAAAATCCATCCGAACTTCGCCTTGAAAACCGCTCTTACCGCTTGGTTGCAGGATTTCGGGGTCCATTGCCCCATCGAGGCGCGTCAAAAGGCGAGCTTACCCACCAAGCCTCTTCTGGCAACTCAGCGCGGCTTTTCCTGCAACGTGCTGGATCTGCCCGTCGTCAGAGGTTCGAATCACGACCCATCGGAGCCCAAACGTGCATAAAACTTGAGTAATGGTGGGGAAGAAAGAAGCAAGTTGAGATCGTAGATGGGTGAGATCGAGTGGAAGGGCCCCCCGCCAAGAGATAAGCTCGTTTGGTAATGGGGGAGAGAATTGACGAGGAAACTAGGGTTTTTCTGCAGTTCGGCAGTTATAGCCGTGCTTACAGAAGCATGAAGCTGTCACTCATGGACCCGAGGAGTGTCTCGTGCCATTTGAGGTTGACCGACGAGCCCTTGCGCAGCGACCATAGATCCCTCACCAGATGTCTGATTTGTGCCCAGATGGCCAGGTCTGATCTATCGAGGAAGAAGTCGAGGCATTTTAGCATTCGGTGCTGCATCCCGACATCGAGGATCTCGAAAGCGATAATGGCTACGGGCCAGATCATGGGTGAGAAGCGCTCGGTGGTACTCGTCTGCATCGCCTCGAGATGGTTCAGCGACTGCTTGACCAGTGGCTGCACGTCAGCTACGGGAGTATCCTTCAGAGTACGTTTCATATAGAGCAAAGCCGCATAGTAAAATGTGCAGCCGTGATGGTAGATCAAGTCGCCATATTCCCTGCTAGTCGATGCATCCGGCTTGCCGGGTACTGAGAGATATAGCTCAAGCTCGAGTCGATCCAGAGCCTGACGGGTCGGTGCGATCCCCTGTCCGTTCAGCGATTTTTTACGCATCTGGATGGTGTTCATCGTATGAATCCCTTGAAGTATCGGTTGAGGAAGACCGATAGCGAGGTTGAGCGCATACGGTTCAGGCTGCGATCTAGGATCATACGCAAAGTGCCAAAACGATGTCTGGTGGCCGTCAAACAGCAACTGAGCCTGGACAAGAGTTGCCATCCCTATAAACATCTGGTACACAGCCGAAGCTGCTTCGCTTTGCCGCCAGACCTGTGGTTCAATGTGATTCACCCATTCGACGGCTCCACGAAAGTGAAGGCGCCAGAACTGTGTGGGCAACGTGATGGCTTCGTTCATGATGCACATGACGACAGATGCCAGGAGAGGTACGCATTGGTTTCGATCGTCGGAGCGAATGTTTTGGGCTAGGTGAGTGATGCCGATATTGTGATGCTCCAGTGCTACATTCTCAAGGGCTCTTCTGGACTCGGGAGTTGGTCGTTTCGGTGCTAAATGGAACGCGGATGCCGAGCAGATGAGATGAAACAATGCGGTTGCGCCGGTTGCCTTTTTCGAGTCTGTTCGAGATCCTTCAAGGGCGATAGGCATCATGGCAGTTCGCATTGGGTTGTGTATCCCAGGGACAGGATTCAGAGAATCGCAGAGACGTAATGTCCAATGCTCCAAAAGCTCGCATTCAAGGCCGGGGTTGTGTAGAGTGTCAAGGTGACGTGTTGTATGGGTGTCTGACCCCTCGTGCTGATACTGCTCGTGACTCCGGACCGGCGAAGGCGAGGTGGGTTGAGAAACACCTGTTATGACCAAGTTGCTAGTGCTAAGATCGGGGATACTGGCAGGCGTGAATCCGTTTGAGGTGTTGACATTGTCTTGTGTTCTGGAACTCTGCTCCCAGCTTCTAGGTTGGTCTGGAAGAGGCTGATGCTGCTCTTGTTCCTGCTGGAGGGGAACATATGATACTCTTGTGGCTAGCCCCTGGCCTAGCAGTTCGTATGAGTGAAAGATCCGGGAGTTCAAACCACCGTTGAAGGGTTCCTGTTGGACATGTGGACGTGGATATTGGGTAGATTCAGGAGTCGAGATAGTCTCTGGTTGTAGATCCTGGCCTGCGGATTCCCCGGACAATGGCTCGTCAGGTGGCGCGGTCTCTTCGGTCTCCGTAGCGGGCGACTCTTGAGGAGAATCTGTCTCTTCAACAACATCCAACGGCCTCGTCTGAAGCAATCTGTTGGTCGCCCTCTGCGCCGCTTTCCGCTTCGACGCGGTCCTGGGACGGAACGTAGAGGGATTCCTCACCGACGTCCACGAAAGCCTCACTTCATATCCCTCACACTCGATACCCGATCGCTGGCAACGATTACACGTCGGCCTTGCCTCGTCGCACTTGACGTGCTTGGCCCGACAGGTCCAACATCCTGAGAAGCTCTTTGTGCGGCTCTTCCGTCCTTGGCTAGAGTTGGTATCTGAACGCGACTCGGCTGGCATCGCTCAGGGGTTGGCGCGTGGTGGGAATATGGGATTCAAATAGGAATGAACGATGGAGGTTGGACGTTGTGGAATGCCTTGTCTGGCTTCTCAACCCGAGCCATCGTGATATCATCTCGCTGTGAAGAGCCATTTCGGGCAAAGCGCGAGGAGCGTGCGCCGCTAGACTTATTTCGGCAAGTCACCACGACTACTACTCCACGCCCTTCAAATGTCAATCGATCGATAAAGCGACCGCCATCTTGAAGAGTTGGTAATAGAACCTCGTTTTGTCATCATCGAGAGAATATGTATTGGTAATCCACTACAATTGTCCAGCTTCTCTGAATGCGGAGAGTGAAAAGACAACCTGACAAAGCCCGAAAACCATCGGTGGCGGGCCTCATTAGATTTGACAGGTTAAATCTGAGGGTCGCAATGACGTACCAAACTTGCTTCACCTATTGTTACATGTGAATTCTCACAGTCAACATCATGCCATTCGTGAGCGGACATTCGCCTGCTCACCCTTCATGCGTTGGGCATCGTGACTCTGCCTCATGACAATGCATAACAGCATTTAACCATAACATGCAAACGTGTCTTAACACTTGAGCATCTTAAAAGTGCGGAGACCCCAATATATCATCTCCTGACCCAGGTGAAAGCACCGGTTATTTTGTCCTCAAGGAGTTAGACCGCCACTTCTCGGCCGGGATCTCCATCAGCTCACCACCGTCCGTTGTGTGATCCTCGGCTAGCCAAGAATAAATCTTGCGTGGAGACTTTGGAGATCCAATGGGGGCATCTGTTTGAGGTGTGCCTTTCCTGGCAAGTTGACCCGATCGTGTCAAGTTTTGACTTGACCGCAATGGAGGAGTTGTTTTTATACGGAGCTGCGTCGTCGCCTTTTTCTTGTTCTTTATCCATTCCCTGTCTTTACCGATTCAAACATCCATATTTGCATGATATACCCATCCATTAATACCTTGAGAACATGTCTGTTGTACTTGTCTCTCACGCCAACACCACTCCCCAACCAACCGACCCGTCAAGATCTCCCACAGGCCTCTTTCAAATGAGTGGCCTGTCGGCATTGATCAAATCTCCCCTGTCCAAAAAACACCAAGATCCGAAAACCTCTCTCGTCTCGCTCAGCTGTCAGATCGACACACCTCCCACAGTCATTCTCAACGATCCTGAGAACCGCAATAGTTCCCTGATCAAGGGTCGGTTGGTCCTCGATGCGCATCATGAGGTGGAGGCAGAGAGGCTCCATGCAACCCTGCGCCTTTGCGTCATCCAGAAAAAGCCATTTAAAAGAGGGTGCAGGGACTGCAAGAACCAAATAACGGAATTGAAACACTGCGACTTCATCACGTCAACCGCTACTCTGCAGCGTGGGAAGTACGAGTATCCCTTCTCTTACCGAGTTCCCGACGACCTTCCCCCATCTCTGGACACCTCAATTGTGTCCGTATCCTACGAGTTTGAAGCAGAGGCCTGCGTTCGACGAAAGGATCAACCGAGCAGGACCCCTAGGATCGTGACACTCAAGCGCACTCTTGACGTCGCACGTTCTCTATCAGTCCCAAATTCGACCTTCTACTCAAGGCGCATCTTCCAGGCAGCTGGGATAGAGGTTGGTTGCCACTTCGGCTCCATAATCGACCCCAATGGCACTCACAATGTGCGGCTGACAATGGACGGTCTCGTGAGTTATCCTGGAAATGGAGAAAACGTTCAGATCTGGAGACTTTGGAAGGGTTCTTGGAGGTTGGAAGAGACCGTCAAAACGATTGCATTCGCCTGTGATTGCCACGCAAATGGGATCGAGGGATCTACGGATGACAAGGTTCAGAAGCGCAGCAAGGTGACCGTCTTGGGAGAAGATGGTATCTACAGCGGATGGAACCCGGACGACACGCTCGGAACTCTCGACATGGAGTTTGCATTTTCCTTGAAAAAGGCAAAGGGTCGTGCAATCAACTACGCGCATGATACAGGTCACGGCGACGAGGTGGAAGTAACTCACGCCCTGGTCGTCGAGTTGATGCTCGTCAAGGAATATTTTCCCAAGGGAAGACCTGACCTATCCATACGAACGGGAGTGGCGAGGATACTACGCTCACAGCACCGGGTGGTGTTAAGCGACTATGCGAGGGTATCGAATGTTCCAGTGGATGAGTGTTTGCCGTTCTACCAGGAACTATTCCCGAGTCCCCCGATATACGAAGACGATGGGTCTGTGGAAGAGACCACGATGCATCCCTAGGAGAACTTGACTTTTCCGAGGTCTTTCTCAAAGTTCCTCGCGGGTTTAGATAGTATGGAGGTCCCTTTTATGCCGCTCTTGTTGGAGTTGAACCTAAAATAATGATACCCTGAATCGAATAATATCCCAACGCATATTCAGAGACAACAACGTTCACAAGTGCACATCTTTCTATCACTAGATGCCGCTTCTCATTTCTTATAGAGAGCCAAATGTCTGGGTGAATACGTTGGAATTTCCTCATGTCGATCTTTGTGTCGGTCATGTGATGTCAGCGCCATCACCATCAACCTCACCTTCGTCAGCACAACCCAGAAACTTGGATTCGTCATCACCAATCCATTCAAAAAGGAACGACATGCCTTCTACTCCTACCTACAACTTTATTCGTCTCGAAACAAAGCCGACTGCTCGTCTTTGCTACAGTTTTAGCCAAGCTACAACGTCGACAGCCACCAGGCCGGCTCTTGTCGTTTTTGTTAACGGCCTCGGATTACCACAGGCTGGATGGGCATTGGCGATCGACAAGTTGCGGGAATACTCCCCGCGTAATCTTCCTGCACTTCTCACATATGATCGATTTGGACAAGGCCAGTCGGTTGACCGTGATCCTGCTGATGAGGGCACGCCAGACCCGAGTCATGCCCACGATTGCATGAGTGCGGTTCGTGATATGCGACAGCTCATCACCAAAATCGCAAAGGACAAGATGAAGGTCGAAGAACCTGAAACCTTGCGAATTGTTTTCGTCGGAAACTCTGTTGGGTGCTCCCTCATTCGCCTCTATGCTCATGAGTATCCGAGCACCGTGACTGGCATCCTCTTTCTCGACAGCACCTTGACCGACACGGACTTTGTCTCTATTTTCCCCGATCCCGACGCCGAGTCTTTTGATCCAAACCTGCCTCCGGGCGTGACCGCCGAGAATCTTCGAGATGCCAGAGAAAAGATACGACAGAGGTTCCATCCCGACGTTGGAAGCCAAGAGGGTTTGAGCCGACGAAACCTGTTTCAACTTTTACCACGCGCCGACTCACCCCCTCTCTACAATATTGGAGAAAATGCTCCCTACATCACAGTGCTGGGCCACGACTTTGAATTCTTCGCGGAGCGCACAGAGATGGACCTGGGGATTCCTGTGGTTGTTATTCAGACGTACATGAACGCATACTGGCATCGCTACAATCAAGGTCTGGCTAAGCTCACGGTGCCCGAGAGGAGCAAAGGGCCTTCTCAAGTGCCTGGGGCGGGTCATTTCATTCAGGCGGATAACCCTGCGTATGTGGGGGAGAGGTTGCACGAGATGTTGCAGGTCCTGGGGGTTGACTGATTCAACACGGGTAGCACTTTAAAATCTAGGTGGTAGAAATGACTCTCCTTTGAACATCGCTGGTGAAGTAGGCGAATGGGACATCTCGGTGAGGCTGTGCCGGCCAAGGTGAGGCACGGTGTGTCAGTGTCGCTCACCTTGCCTTCCGGGTTCCTCTCCCTCAACGCCTCAACTCAGGTGCGGCGGATTTGATACCAGAGCATATCTCATGCCGTACTCTTGAGGATGAGAACCACGGTGATAATCTCATTCTCAAAAGGTCCCGCACTTGTGATTGTTGTATTCGATGTTACGTACACTTAAAAGACAGGAGGCCCGAATGCGCCCTGGCGACAAACAACAAACCACAGCTCCATTCAATAGGGGAAGTCCGTGGATGAAACTGCATAACAATCCAAGTAGGAAAAGAATATCTTTAAAAATGAATGAGAGTGTTCAAATGTAGGCAAACACCAAGAAAAAAAAAAAGAAAACCAACAACAACAACACGGGATTGAACCGCGGCCTCGGGCGGGCTGAATCAAGACTCAGGATCGTGCATCCTCGCCAGGAGGTATCTGGGGACATTCGCCACTGAGCCGCGCGCCTCACCTTCACGTTGTTGGTGAAAAGAGCTCAGGTATTGTGGTATATAAGGGGTAGTGGGAGGTTCCTTAGGTAAACCTCATAGGGGGGTCACGTGAGCGCACCACGCTTCCACCTGGAGCAAAGCGAGGTGCCTCCAGAAGAGGGGGCTCTACTGGGGATAGAGAAAGGAAATATCCATTGGAATAGATGAAATTTACTGGGATGGAATGGAGCGTTTCACAAAGCCCAAGCACATGCCTTCGATATCTGAGTCGGGTAGTCCGCCCCAGGCATGCAGCATGTCTCCGAGTCTCTCCTCCATTGCGCCCAGTCTCCTCTCATCTGACAACGGATAATCGCCATTCAGGTTTCCCAAAGCTCATCATAATTGCGGTAACAGCCAATGATGACTAGACAGCTTTAGAAGACCATGTAAGGCTAGCCGAAAGGAAGATCAATGTGATTATCTGGTTAACTCTCGTACTTCCCAGGTATCTACCTCGACCACCCTCCTCGGGCAAACTGACAAACAATACATGCCCATTTTCACGCCCTACTGGATCACAAATGATACCGAAGCCTCGGTGATACATGCCAAAATCGCTGCTCGCGTGAGTCGCGCAGCAGTAACGGACTTCACCACGCCCCAGCAGAAACGCGAGGATACCATACTTGATCCACACACCTGATTTCGTCCACGACCGGTCTAGAACGGGGGTGCTAGAGCTGGAGTCAGGTGACAGATGGGCCAAAAGCTCATGGTGAGTGACCACGGAGGTATAGATGAACATCTAGCCCGGACCAGCAGGGAAGCTCGGAAGAGATTGGACTATTGACGTTACGCTGGGTTCTTGAAACCGGAAGATGGGCTGAGGAAACATACCAAAACCCGAGCTGAAATCCCATGGGCCGGTTGCCAGCCTCCCCCCCGCTCTGCCGAATTCGTTTGGGTAAATCGCGTGGGATGGTTGCGCATGTCGGCTCGTCTCGACAGTCTTCGCGAAAGATTCGATCCCGGTGGCGAGGCCAGTACTCCGCGAAGTCTCAAAATTGGCCGTCCCCGTCGGTCGTTCCTCCGTCAGGCCCCACTGAGTATTCTTCGCAGCCTGGCTATCCTGGGTGTTCTTCATCGGCAGGCTTGGATTGGCCATACCCATGGGGAGGTTCGACGTATTGGCCTTCTCGGCTGGGTTCTCGGTCCTTTCCGAAGCTGTACTCGACTTGGCGGTTCTCACGGATGGGTTAGGTTGGCCTGGGGGCTGAAGCTTATTCTCGGCACGGTTAGGAGCCCGTTCGGTCCCACGTCGCCTCTGTCGGCGTTGGCGGTTGTTCTGGCACGGAATTAGCCCATCGAGAAACGTCTACCAGAGCTTGAACTTACCCCCCGCCCTCGGTTGCGACCACCAGAGCCTCGTCGTCCACCTCCCATTGGTGTGATGTGAATGTCTTCTCCCATGATGCTCATGTGGGCAAAACTCCCCGCCTCAAAGTGGTAGGCTGTTCTCCCTCTCGAGTAGTGGACTGTTATCCCCCCAGGAAGTGAGCCGTGAAAATGCATGGTCATTGTTACGGCGCTGACAGAAGAGGAGCGGAGATTGATTGGCAGGCCTACATTGAGCACAGTTAGTCCGATACCAAGACATGCGGAGAGGTAGGTGATGTCGAGTGAGAAATGAGTCGTGCAGGAGCCCGGTTTCAAGGCCATGGGAAGGCCAGTCACGCGGCGATGCCGGCCATGGGAAAATGGACGAGGGCGCATGTGTGCGGAAGGCACTTGGGGGAGAACGGGGAAAGGACGACATTTCGGTAAAGGCCAAGAGATGGGGTAATGAGAGCAGCGATGTCGCGACGCAAGGAGAGGCAGCACGTACCTCCGTTGGCTGTGATCGTGTTGAAAAGAAAAAGATGAGGAAGAGAGAAAATGAAAGTTGAAGGGCAAGAGAGAACCTCTGGTCTCGTGATTGTGTGGCTAGAGAATAGAAGCACTCGCCACTTTAGGTAAGGGTCCTCATCTTTGCGGGCATCCTGATGTGAAGAAGTGGCTCAGTTCAATTGCCCAGTCGTCATGCTGAAGATGGCGGAAAATCATGGGGCTTTCTGGAAAACGCAATGTTGTCTCGTTTAGAGGCTTGATGGGGGATATGGAAGGGAGAATTGCTCTTGGAACGCACCAAGGAGTTTTCTGGAGATCTTGGTTATTCAGCCCGCGCTACTATCTGTAAGGTACCATGAATTGTCGGGTCACGCCCTGAGAGGGATTTCTCTGCCTTGGTAGATTAGAGCTGGCCACAAGCGGAAGGCCTCTGCCTATGCCGCGAAGCTTGTATTGATCATTGTGTCTTTTGTTGCTATGGATGATAGCCTCTTATGGAGACGTCATTCATAGATCAAGGAATAGATGGTCAATTCTAAATATG
Organism: Fusarium ambrosium; assembly: GCA_003947045.1. Lineage (NCBI taxonomy): Eukaryota > Fungi > Ascomycota > Sordariomycetes > Hypocreales > Nectriaceae > Fusarium > Fusarium ambrosium. Next base: position 69,660 of record NIZV01000202.1, read on the forward strand.
AGGAATTTACTAAAATCATTGTGGCACATCCCCTTAGAGTCGATAAAAACGCAATCTTTCACCTCAAGTACTAAAATGCATGAGGAACGACCTCGAAGACAACTCAAGCCGCTCCTCCAAACCCAGCAAGAGCCCCAGCTCGACTCGACATTTTCGAGTCTGGATACGAAGAAGGGTCTATCGGACCCGTCAAATTCTCAAGTTCTAGTAAGGTAGTTAGCCTCCCATTCAATCGTCCAGCATTGCACATTTCAACTTGCCTTCCCTCTTGGCTGCTCTGGTCTCCAAAGTATCATGCCAGATCTTCAAAGCCCACAATGCAACAAGCGCATCTTTGTGTTGCTGTGGGATTGGAACTGGAATGACCAACTTGTGCTCCCCTTTCCCTTCCTCGTGGGCAATCTTCTTGCCTACAGAGTCGATCCACTGATATGGGCCCCCCTTCCATTTTGTCTTGGCCTCGAAAAGTGGCTCTTGGTTGACCTGGTCGAACAATTTGTCGGATGATGAAGTCTTTCCGGTGCTCAACAATGCTTTGAACTCGACCTTCTGTAAAAGACTTTTGGAGGTTTGAAGCTGAATATTTCCAACCATGTCGGGTGACGCAGACGTGATGTAGTAGGCCGGCAGGTCCGTTCTGTACTGGGCATTTACTGGATGCACCAGATAGAATAGCTGTTGGTTCCGCTGCTTGATCGAAGCCATACTCTCTGCTTCTCCAGGTCCATCATACTCGACACGTTCAAACGTGATGGTCGTGCCTTTCTGGGAGGTCGAGGTTACCTCCTTGCTCAACTGATAGAGGGGAATTGATGCTGCATTCTCGGCGTAAATTGATTGGCCTGATAGCACAAGAGTATTCGGCCCCGAGTTGTCGTCAATAGAGGGACATAGGACGCCTATAGTTGAGTCTGTATCCATGGTCTTCGGCTGGGAGAGATGACTGGTATTCTATCCGTCAACGTAAAGTATATGAGGAAGGAGAGTTCAAACAAGGCCTTCGGATTCAATTTCGTCATTCTGGGTCTGTCTCCCACGTGATGTCTATCACGACCAACAATCATCCATGTTGTCGAGGCCAAGCGTGGCTGTGCGCTGATCCGTTTCAAGTTTGGATGCCGCTATACTGAGCGATGAAACTTCAGCACACCAAGATCAATTGCCGTTCCTATATCTAAATTCCTGTCTCTTTTGTTTAAAATTAGCTTAGCAAGGGCCCGCACAATGCTTTTCGTCCATAGAACCTGATACTATCCATTAGCTAGGCAGGCTAGTATCTCATCTTCACCATGAACACTAACGCGTGATGAAATGCATCTGCAATCACGGTATCATCGATCCGATCCAGTAAATGCAGGCCTCGTACCTACAAAAAACTAAAGAGTTTCATAGAAATCATTAATCTCTCTAGTCCAAGTCATCGAACCTGGTACTGCCATGGTCGTATTTCTCTTTCGCATATGCTCAAATTTGCAATAATAGCCTCAGCATAAACATGAAATACTAATAATAGTTAAGAGGGACCTTAAAAAAGCTGAACACAGCCTTGGATAATGCCTCACATAGGTTAGCGTAATAACACAACTGGAATCATCAACAGTAACAGTTTCGCAAGGAAGAGGCTTGAGACAAATGACGCTTGAAAATAAATATCCGGCCGTTATACCATACTATTAAATACTGTTTTTTATGTTCATGCATTACAAACCCAACCTCACATAAAACACGTCTCATCGTAAGCTATTGCTAGCACTCGAATTATGCACCTCGAAAGCAACCGTCTTGCTGATGCCGATCTGCTTGGGATCCATATCGTCCAGATCAATCTCGGATGAAGGTTTTCGATTCTCCCTGCGACTAATAATGCGCTCTTGTGAACTCGTTCGGTCATGATTCGTGTCTCCGCCTTGCACCTCGACAATGTGTTCGCCTTGGTTTGTCGTCAGGATTAGGTCATTGCCGCCTGTGAATTGTCGACGTGGGTAGCCTGGGATTTGTCGGCTGTGGGTTGAGGAGCCGTAGACTTGGTTGTGGAAGACGACTTTGGAGGCGAGGATGTCGATACTGGAGCTTGTTAGTATGCGTATCTTCTTGAAGGACAGCTGACTTACAGCATCATCACTGGGAACATGCATTCCATGGCGTACGCGAATCGATCAAGCTGCGACGCAACATCCGTCGCGCTCTGAGAAGCCGTTTGGAAAGAATACGTGATCGCCCTCATAATACCCAGCACTGCCAGCAGCGCAAGCCGAACCTCGGTGCTTCTCATCAAATAGCGGAACAGACCAGCCTTGATAGCCGCCTTGAGCGATGTTGACTTGGCCGATCCGAAAACTCGAAGAAGGAAGAAGGCGCTGACACATTCGAGGAGGGCGATGAGGACAAAGTATCCCATGTGGAGGTTGTTGATGATGGTTTGTTCTCCTGTTGACTCGTTCAAGATGCGTCGTGCCCTGACTGCGGCGATGACCACGCGGATGGCCATGATGGCGACAATCATGATCCAGAATAGACACGCAAAGATTACCCATTGTCGATTTCGAAGGACTCGGCTCAGGATGATGTAACTGTAGAATGAAAGTCCAGCTTCTTGAACCTACAAGAGCAGAACCGGTCAGCTTTCACGTCTTAGATCCGTCGTAAGACATCTCACCATCCACAGAACATCGGCAATCGCAGAGGCTATTGCCTGTCCCTTGACAGGGTTCGATAGATCGTAGTAGGCATAGTAGCAGAGGCCGTTGGCGATGGCACCAGCGGCCGAAGTGACAATGGGAACGATCGAAACGGGTGAGAAGCTCGTTATACCACCGACCATAAGTCCAAAGAGGACATTGGCGATGCCGATCGTGCTGAGGATGGACCAGCTCAGCTCATAATAGACCTGACTGACGTTCTCGCCTTGTTGTACCATGGTTAGTTAATTAGCGATCGGCCGGATCCAAATGTTGGTTTGCGGCCAAGAAGATGGTTCACATGGTCGGGAAACCCTGGCAGCAGGAAAAAAAGAAAAAGCAACAGTAAGAGGGGCACACCCCCAAGCTTATACTGAACTGGACCACCCCCCGTGGAGTTGCTTCATTCTCCGGGGTACCCCGAACGTAAGAAGGCGATTGTCGAGGGGATCACGTTAGCGAGTCATCAGTTCGAATGGGTGGGCACGGGTGCTGCATCGGCAAGGGGGTCCACGCCAGTCGGTGACACATAACAAAGCGCATCCATCCTTCAGCGAGTGTCGGGATCGATCCGCGACTGGCGCGCTAGAGTTGGGGGGAAATTGCCACAAGTTCGAGATGGATGGGCTTTTGACATCTGAGTGGCTTGACCCCGTTGAGCGGCCCTCGTGTCCCCGGTTCCCCCGCCAAGCCCCCAACTCTGAAGCATCCGATGCTTTATTCCCGGTAAAAAGAGGCTTGCGGAGTGATTAATCCGACGTCTGGTCTTGCACACGGCACAGTTGACGACCCCCCTGGTCGCGGATAGAGCTGTGCCGCACATTGCCACGCACTTCCCCCTGGGGCAACACGTTTATTAAGATGGCAGATGGCTACAAATGACCAATTCTAGACCCATCGGCGGTGTTTCCGAGTTTGTTCCCCAGGGGTTCCCCCTATGTGTCTTGTTCTCATATTGTGGGAATGCATCCCTTTTGTAGGCACCATTATGCATCACGAGACTTCGTGGGTCTAAAACCAGCACCCTTGTCCTCAATGCACCAAATTTTTCATCAGCCCTGCTGTTGTAGGGCAGTAGAAAACCACATGGCCCAGTTTTGCCATGTGCGTATAGACGACTTTGCTTGATCCAAGCTTCTGTCCGTTCACTGCTGACGAGGCCCGCTTGACTAATATGGTAATTACATTTGTCTCCTCAGTAATATGAATCCTTCCAAAATGGATGTTTCATGACGAATCAAGAATTTTTTAACCTTGTCACGTTGGACACTGGGGGCAGAGAAGAGGGATGGGTCGTATTGTCAGACATCCTGGAACCAACATTTGTTGGTTGGTTGGTGAGGAACGAACGAACGGTAGGACATGACACTAGACGAGGGAGAACACGGACTCGGACACTGGCCGAGCCTCAAAGTTAAAAGACGAAGGAATTTCAGCTCCCTGGGTACCCTGGATAGTATGAAAGTTAAGTAGAACTGGGCTGTCAAGGTCTAGACTTCAAGCTGGAGCGACCGACCTCAAAAGACAATACTCCCTCCACACTTCATGTTCCAACCCCAGAGATGCAAGATGCCAAAAAGGTATGATTTCCTGTCACATTTGACAAGACGTAAAAGAATGACACCCCGCTAAAGGAAGTGTCACCCGAACCCCCGACCCGACATTGTTTCCGCTAGTGCCTTCGCTTGAAGCGCTAGCAAGGTTTTGACATTCGCTTCTTGATAATCAGGACTGATGAAACACGCAAGTCGCGTAAGTTGAAGGATGCCATGCCATGTCCTCGGCCGAGAAACAAATTGCGTGTTGTATAGTACGCATGAAGCACGGCAGATGGTAGTCTCGATTACTAGTTTCGCAACCAATATATGCAAGCGACACCAGATCTTGCATCATGAAATGCTAGATGACGGTCTTCTTTCCGATCTTAGATTGCTGCATCTCAAGGCCCGACTTTGCCATGTCTGGCCGATACGCAGAACAGTTCCCGAGCACCAAAAATCCATCCCAGCTGTATCTTCAAAAAGGATTAGCATCTCCGCATGATAAATACAAATCTCAACCCCAATTTGAACTTCAATTTTTGTGAGCCTGTTGTTTTGCGAGATGCAGTCTCTACTTCAACACCATCACGTGGCAGTGACTGCTCAGGTGGTTGTGCTGGAGAATCCAGGGGGAACCTGTAGCTGGTGCCGGGCGCGCCCGATCAGAGTTCTTTGTCCGAGGAGAAAAACGAAGGCTTAGAGTTTGTGTCGCTCTATTCATTGGGCAAAACGCGACTTGGTGTCTTGGGTCGTGAAGACACGTAATAGGGTGGATAAGAGAGACTGGCAACAAGAACTTGAACGTTCAGCGCCAGGTTAAGAAGAGACATCGGAGTATTAGGCATCAGCATGGCTTTGATAGAGGGTGGTTAGGTACCATTCGGGGTCGCCATGTCCACCCAGTCTTTCGTTGGGAACCTTGCGCAAGATGGATGCTTAAATATACTTTGGCGCAGAACTCGAACTTTGGAAGAATGAAAAGGGTTTCCACGCATGCAACGCACAACTATGATTGATGAAACTCTATTGCAAGTGCCAGCAAGCCCCGTTCCTTGCGAATATAAGAACAATCGTAACCCTTCTGTGCCTTTTTCTTACTTCGCAGCACACATCCAAAAAGCCGAAGATCCATCCGCCCTTGTTTCATCAACCTACCTATTCTACAACACCGCCATCACTATGTCATACATCGAAATAAGAGATCACTGCTGCCAGTACCACCGTCTTGCGACTTGGCCTGGAATCACAATTAGAAGTGTGGCATCGCATGCAAAGAGGATTGTCCATCGGCTACGACCATCACCAAGGCAAAGCTTGGACTGCCATCTTGTCCAGTTGCCATTTGAACTACTCGTCAGCGTGACGGACCACCTGTCGGAAGTTGATAGGCATGTGCTGGCCATAACGTGCCGACCTTTTTGGAACGTTCTACGTCGACACTATGGGCCAATTTCTTCGCTCTCCAAGATCCAATACCTGAGTTATTTGATCAGCATTTCGCGGAGCAACCCAGATCTTTGGGTTTGCGAGTTTTGTTCCAAACTCCACCCGGCAAGGGACCGGACCTGCCCCCGACACGGTCAAAAAAGGCGCCACCTGGCCGGTACCAGCGTCAAGCTATCGCTTCAGCACCGGCATATCCAGCTTGCCCTGAAGTTAGAGCGTCTTGGAAACCTCGATAAAAGGCATCGGAAGTTGCTTGATCAGCTCACCATGTCTCATCGAGGTACCCTTTCAACATGGTCGACGGTAAGGGGAGCTGTGAGATGCGGATACGCTGCATATCCCAAGATCACACAGGGAAGGTACATGCTGTTATCAGTCTGGGCGTATGAGCAGTGGAGCGAGCCGATATCTCAGCAGGCCATTGGGTTGTTGTCAATATGTGGTCATCAAAAACTCAATTTCAGAATGGCATTTGTTGAAAGTTTTTTCTGGGACAACGAAAGGCAAAATCTCAAAACGGGTGGCAGCAGGCCTTCAAATCCTAGGAACGCGCTGCGCTTCGCTTTCGAACTTGCTCGACAGCGTCCGGGAACCGAAGTGGGTGGCTCTTGTGCCATCTGCCCTGTCGACTTCTCGGTCAATTTCTCACCCGAGAGAATGACGGTCCGAGCCTGGCACGACTTTGGGCCTGAAGGCACGCCGCTGGACCCTGCTTGGATGGTCCACCTTATCGGTCCGTTAGGTTCCCGTGATAACATGTTGACAGTTGATCACGTCGAGGGAAGTGTTCGAGAGCTGTATGGGACACGACTGTATGAGATATGAGAGTAGGAAATGGAGCGGGGGGGGGGGGGGGCTTTGAATGATATTGTTTGAACTTTGTGTAACGTTGAGTGATGGGTCACGGCGCTATTCGCAAGCGTGGCGAAGGATGATGATTGGCCGATGCTGGAGCGTGCTCGAAGGTGCTCGTTGGCGGGCAAGAATTGTTTCAGTCTTTTTCCATTAAATTTCGAATTGAGCTGCATCAGTTTGTTTCTACATCATCAGGATTGTGAAATACATGTACATGTCTGTGGTGTGAATGTTGATGAAGCTTGATTCATCAAGTCTCTCTGTCCCTCTGCATGGCCCGGGTCCACAACCAAGGCAAAACGGCTGCACAAAGCTGTGGAATAAAATCGCCATCATCTTGTCCGTTTCCCCACAGAAAATGGCGTAGACATCTACTTCAGGAAAAATTTGGACGTAACGCCCGCACACGCGTAGAATTTCGAGTTTGTCCTTGATGTGTCAAAGACGCGGAGACACATGTCCAAAAAGACTTGGACCAATTCACCCACCAGGACATGAGGGTGAAGCTCAAAGAGATTTGAGATTCCGCATGGGCCCAAGAACAACTCTCGAGGCAGGAAATCAGACGGTTGCAGAAGAGGGAACGAGACAAGGTCGACCAAGAGTGTCTGGTGGGCTCGGTGATCACCAATCCCCAGAAGGATAAGAAAAGGATCTAGAGAATTAGGGGGAAGCCGCTCTGGGACTCATACCACTGGGTTCTGGAACATCCCAGATATGGAGAGTTCACCAATGATCCGTCAAACAAGGTTCTCTGGATTAGAGGTGACCCCGGGAAGGGAAAGACGATGCTCCTCTGTGGCATCATCGATCAGTTGGACAGGTCGACCAACCCGCTCTCCTACTTCTTCTGCTAAGCCACAGAAAAAGACCAATCCAGCGACACAGCTGCGATGCGCGGTCTCATCTACATGCTACTTGATCATTACTTGTTCCTCATGCCAAAGCTCCGCGTCGAGTATGACAAGAAAGGGAAGAAGCTATTCGACAGCCCAAATACCAGCTTGCTTCTCGACGTTGTTCTGACCGACATGCTCCAGGATCCCATTCTGGAGGACGAAGTATTCATCATTCACGCCTTGGATGAATGCAAGACGGGCCGATCAAACCTCGTCAAACTCATTGTGAAGCTATCGAGCTCCTGCCGTGCCAGATGGATCGGATCAAGCCGAGACTGGCCTGAGATCAAACAAGAGTTCAGAGGCATCCGGGGGCTGGTTTCCATCACTCTTGAAGAGACCAAGGATGAAGTTGCGCAAGCTGTTCAGTCATACATTCGGACAAAGTTTGACTAGTTGGGCAAGAAGTGAGATGAGGAGGACAAGGAAGAGAAGGAAGAGAAGCATAAGGAGGGTAACGAAGAAGAGGAGGGCGATAACTGATGACAACGACAAGAACAACAACAAGGATGGCAATGACGGCAACAAGGATTTGAAGAAGAGAGTGTATGACCTCGTCAACTTCTTTCAAGTCTGCCAAACGATGAGATGAATCACCCTAGAAGCGTGTGTCACCATTGGAAGTAGATTGTTGGTGTGTGTTATGACTGTCATTGATTCAATCCCAAGTCCTACATGATTTATCGTGAAACCCTGGTGCTCAACCACCCTCGCGATGCCACACCAGTGCTCCCCAACCAAGTCCCAAGCCGAAAAGCCAATCCAAAACCATCTACACCTCCAAGCGACCGGAGTGTAGTGAGCCAGGGTGGGACGAAACTGTCGAGTGAGGGAGATGATCGAGTCGGGTCGAAAAGCAAGATTCGGGGGCAAGTCAACGACGAAGACTTGGCAAAGATCGACAACGAGGTCTCGGTGGAAGTACGGCGAGGATTGGGGCTTCGGTAGGATGTCGAGTGCTCGTGTTGGCTTCATCTCCATCACTGGAGACTACTAGACCCAGCAACCACGATGAGGTACGAGCTTTGCTGGGGCCCTCCC
>NIZV01000203.1:0-77986 GCA_003947045.1 Fusarium ambrosium
CTTTAATAAATTAAGTAATAATTTATATTAATATATTATTTTAATTATAATAAAAGGTTTTATTATTAATAATTTATAATTTTTATTATTTAAGGCTATTTCTTAAATAAGGTTATTAAGGGGTTTTTATATATTTATTAGGTTTTTATTTATAAACCCTTAAGGTAAAATTAATTAAAATAATTAAACTTAAGAAATTAAGTATATAATTTATTATTATAAGAAATTAAAGGTTTATATAAGCTAAGTATTATTAATTTATTATAAGTTTTTTATTTTTTAAATTTATAAAAATAAGCTATTAAATTAGCCTTATAAAGGGATTAAAAATATATTTAATTAATTATTTATTATATTTATTAAAGCTTAATCTTATAGGGATATTTCTTCTTAGGGGTTTTTATTTATTATAAGAATTTATAATAAGCTCTTTATTATTATATAATAAGTTATAAGTATTAAATCTTAGATAATATTAAGATTAAGGCTAGATTTATTTAGTTAAGGTAGATTTATTATTAAATATCTAAGATTAAAAAAAAAAAAAGAGGTAATTTTTATAGTTTTATTATAGGGTTTATAAGGGCTATAATATAATCTTAGCTTAGGGTTTAAGCTAGCCTTAGTTTTCCCGCGGGGAAGTAATTAATCCTTACTAGGCTTGCGTATAATAGCTAATAATTATAAGAATTTTATACTTAAATTTAATATAAATTATATTACCTCTTAGCTTTATAAGATACTTAAGTATAATTAAAGTATTAACTTCTTTAATAAAGGCACTAGTTTTAGAAGTAAGAACTTATTATACCTTAGGTAAATAATAATAGTAGTATTTAATTATATTATAATTTATTTTAATAATAAATTATACTTTTAGACCTTAGTTAAATATAATATAAGATTAATTATAGCTAAGAACCTCTAAGATATAGCGCTAGGGATAAAAGAACTAGCCTAAGAATAGTATTAATTAGAATATAAATAAGAAGGATTAGATAAAGTTCTATAGGTAATAATTTCTTTAGAAAAACGCTAATAATTAAGGTGATAGGTATCTGTGAGCGATTGTGACGCGTGGAGGAAACTTTAAAAGGAGTCGGATAGCTTAGAAGCTTGGTGGGGCCAACCCCCTGTCCGCGCTAGTGAAGAGTACTGATTCTTCCACAGAACGACAACGGATATCTAAGTACTCCTTAACAGTGGCATGCTTTGTTTGATTGGTGGGTGGCTCGATCTGGCTCCACAAGCTTCTGAGCTGCCCATGGGCTGTCCAGGTCCAAGCTTTCCTGCTCGCTCGCGTCTCCTTGAAGCCCCACCTTCTTCCTCATCCGCTAATTAATTGGTCTCGCCTCGCTTTACTGCTCAGATATCGAGCATTAATAATTATTAAACAAACGATAGATGCCGACTCTTATCATTCCCGATAGCTTAGCTTGAGTATCGGTCGAGATAAAATCCATTACTATCCACCATACACGAAGACTACAGTAACATATTATATTCTTCAGCGCAGCCGATTTTCCAACTTTCCCTATTTGGCCTCACGCGTACTTCTTTCCCAATTCAGCCCTGTCCTGTTGGTTGCAGGCTCATACTGGGTCCGGCACAAAATCCGGTCGATGTACTGCATGATGCATGATTTGGTGTAGGATTGGCGGGAGAGAAAGATGCGATGTTTTTTCCAGAGGGGACGCTGGAAGCTTTGATATGCCTGGAGTCGAGATTGTGTTCAGCGATAGTCTAGTGAGGTCCAAGGTAACGCCCGAGTCTCCTGGCTTCTAAAAATCTTCTTTATAATTGCGGGATCTGTGTGCCGCTGATTTGAAAGAAATATCCTTCAATGTCTCCAAGTGAACCCACTTCGTGAAATATGTTACGATTGCATGCGGAAGGATGCCCAGATGAAGATGCCCACTCCCAAAACCCCTACTCGTTCTCAGCAGTTCTCATGAGTCATTACTTCCCCTTTTGCCAGGGAGCAGTCTAGCTCCCTCTCAATAAGGCCTCCGTATCTATCGCCATTGTCGTACCAAGCCTTTCTCTCTATCCAGTCGCCATAGGCTCCCATTACGGTCAAAACAGCCCGGTGGATAAGCCTTCTGCGGGTGTAGGTAGTATTCGCTGGAACAAGCAATGCCCATTTTGGTGTAGGTACCAGTTTCACCAGATCAAAGCTCCGATCGAACCAAAACTTTTCATCTTTTCCTGGACGTTCTTCATTCCCTGATACCCCTAGTTCCTTGGTTGATTTCTCAAACATTGCCGCCTTCTCTATGCGCTTGAGGATTGCCACCTTATCGGCGCAAGTGACATTGTTATACACAATGGTCATCTCTTTGACTGTGCCAAAGATGCATGTCCCCTCGAAACCTGGATGAACCCAGCGTTCTTCGGTCTTGATAGAGGCCATCGGGCTTCTTTGACTTATCTGACTCCTTCCACGCCTTCTGAATTACCGTTTCTTTTCGTATTAGGTCCTAGACAGATTGCTGGTTGACGTGGCTGACGTTTTTGTGCAAGTAATATCGCCTATTAAGCCCATCGTGACCTGGACGAATCGGTGGCAGCAACCGCTTTTTCAACTTCATAGGGGCACTCAAACCCGGTCAATATGACCCGGGTGAGTCGGGGACTGCTGATTTGCTTGCCATTTGGTTCAAATCTGGTGCTCTATGTGCTCCCTCAAGGATGGTTGGGACATGGGCTCCGATTCTCTTGTCGGTTGAGGCTTGGTGCTTGGTCGTGAATCGCCGAGTTCCGGGAGGGGGCAAGGCCTGAGTAAGGCACCCAAGGAGCGCACATATGGCAAAGAACAGTAGTAGCCGGAAGCTTGATGGAAGAGACATGACGATTGGTCGTGAAGAGGCTTGTAGAATCTGTTGATGGTTTGGTGTCGGCACGATGAGGATCCAAGTTGAAACCAAGCTTGCTGCTGCCGCGGATACTTGTACGTAAAAAAGGGATGATGGAAACTCTGTCTTGACAGCAAGACTGAAAGCTGAGACGTGTCAACAGTCTGGTTAGTCGGACCTACCTACGAATTGATTGATGCTGCATGATTCATTGAAACCTTGCGCCGGTAGATTAGACTTCAAAGCTTCGACGCCGTCACGCAGGTCAAGGAGAAAATGGGTTATGAGGATAGACATGTTAGCTTACTGTCCCCTAAACATAGTAAATCAGATGGGATTGGAATAAATGCAAATTTTATAAATTAAGATAATATTTTGTGATATTTTTATAAATTAGTTCCTATACTTAGAGTATATTAAGTAGCCCTCTCCATACTCTGCAGTCTCGTTTTTTCTTCACCCGCGTGACCGTGTACTCTAACTCTTTCATCAATGCAAATCCTTCCCTGTTTCGTCCTTCCCACATTCGACAGGCTTACCGCAGGCACGAGCAGTTTCTACGTCGTCATGGCGCGTTCTGTGCTACTCGGCGAAATTTTGAAGTGAAGAGGTAACAGCCGCAATAACCCTTTGGATTCTGACGGTCCATGTGCAGGACTACGTGTTTGGTTGGGTTGACCAGCTTGCAGAATCTCCGTGCACGTATCTAAGGTCCCGGAGTCAGACGAGGTAATGGCCGCCGATCCTAGGGTGGTGCCTTTAGTCCCAATACCAGGTAGCCTAACGGTCCATGTGCAGGGCTACATGCTATTTGGGGGGGCCTAGACCAGCCTGCAGAATCTCCGTACCCAGCTGCCGCACAAATGCCGCAAGCGGAGCAGAAGCATGGGAAATCGGCAAGATCAGTAATAAGAAGGTCCTGGACCCGCAAACCCTGCAGGAGGCGTTCGGAGTGTGGACGCACAAATCGCTCGGGGATCCGCGGACCGCGCCGGCGTCGGGGTAATACCTAGTTGATGGAGTACGGAGTGAATGTCACCAAATTTGATGGGGCCCCAGAATGGGGATGGATTTTCTGCGAGATTGGGTACCCAGAGTAGATAGCCTCAGACAAGGCGTGCGTTACCCCTGGATTGTATGGAAGGAGCCAGACATAAGCTTGGCCTCGGAGTGAAGAAAAGGGGTGGATTTCACAAACCAGCCTCAGGGAACTTTCCTACCCAAGGCGTCATTCTGCAATCAGGTCACGGTGTCCTTGCGGTATTGGGCTTTAATGCCGTCATGTATTAATCACTGTCTTTTGCTACTGTGGCTGACGGTCTCTCACAGACTCGTGATTGATCCTACGTGACAGATGCAGAGATCATCCTGGGAAGAGGGCCGTAAAGTCCGCTCGACATCGCCTTCCACTCCGTATCAGACTCCCTCTGACAAGCCAGGTCCATCAAACACGTCTCCCATTCTCTCCATTGACTGCCGAGATGCGGGCTCATAATCCAAATTCAAAAGTCCCTTGGTGATTCTCAGGGCCGTCCAAGGTAAGTGGCGTCAAGTCCAGCAGAGCGGGGTCAAATATGGGATCAGTGTAGGACTGCTCTGGGAGATGGTCCAGATAGTCAAACCAAGGGTCGACATTAGGATCCGCACTCAGGGATGGATCGAAGATCTGCATGTTGAATTGGTCCTGTTCATCTGATATCGGCTGAAGATCCGGTTCCCAAAGCCCAGACCAGGTTGGCGATTGAGGTGTCTCGTGAGGGGGGCCGTTGACTGGTATCCAGGTGTCATTGACATCCTCGGAATATTCGTTATTCAGGCCAACATCGGTTTGTGCGCAACATGTGCCGCTGCCGCCGGTTATCCTTTGAATCGCCGCGTCCTGAATCCGCTGGGCGATTACGACGTCCGACCTGCTCAGATTCATTGCGCGTAACGCGTCCACCCTGTGAGTTGACTGATGCAAGGTTGGATGTAGCAGAGGAGGGCTGATCCCCAACCTTCTTAGCTCCATTGCGCGTAATGCGTCCAGCTCGGGAGTTGACTGATCGGAGGTTGCTGAAGGTGAGGATGTAGATGTCTGACCAGTCTTGTAGGCGCACGTGCAGTCGCCGCCCTCACAACAGAGGCATCGCTCTATTAATACGTGATCAGCCGGGGTCTAGAGCGAATGCAACATACCCAGATACATACCTTCACCAAACAGTTTGAGCGTTGCCTGCCTAGAGGCTGATCCGCATTTACACCTTGTATGAACCGATCTCGAGGTCCGTAGCGAGCGACAATGATTGCACTGCGATACCGGACGGCCCTTTTTCCCGACTCTTTGAAGAGGGCGATCTGAACGCGTTAATACCGTCTTGAAGAGCAATGAATGATGAATTCACCTGTATGTTGACACTGCGCGACACGATGGCCGCGAATGCAGCTCTCGCAGGCGTATTTCTCCCCGTTTGTAATCATGATGTTGATGTTGGTCAATGAATGAGTGAAGTCTGAGCTGAACTGAGATGTGTGTGTCTGAAGAAATAATGTGGGTCGTGGTCAGATTAATAATGAAAGTTAAAACGCCACACAAAGCAAGCGCCCTGTACTTTTGCCGCTATTGATAGAATAGTTGCTGATAATTCGTGTCACTTGCTTGTTGCCAAGGGCCTAGAATTTATTGATCAGAGCGGCTTTCCCCTCGAAAGTACAGATCATCAAAGCATGGGTCACATGCCACTAACCTGACATCTAGTGTTAAGCAAGTTCTGCCTGTTTTATATAGCTGCTAATCATAACCAGTGAAGCGAGACGACATCGCTAATCTCAATTCCATTCAAGTACAGAGGCACAAATCTCACATGGGGAGAACTGCATCCTGATATGACCTCATACTTGAGCCCCAATCTAGTCTAGCTTTACCAACAACGTCAACAGTCATGTGATCCCCCAGACCTGAGATGGCCCCACCAATTCAAGACTCTGACTCAAAACGTCACCACCCAAGCCGAAATGACTTGTATATATCCTCTTGTCTTCCGAAGGTCCCACCTCGTACATCCAGAAAAATGAGCCAGGCGCCACTTCATGCAACCGCCTGCAAAGGATGCCGCCGACGAGGTCGCAAATGTGATCGAACGCTGCCGGCCTGTCTGAGCTGTCGGCGCAGAGGAGTCGAGTGCGAAGGATACATCACAAGATGGCCAGGAGTTGCTGCTCGAGGGAAACTTGCGGGAAAGTCCATTCCAGTTCTCGACAGCTCAGTAAAGACCTCAAAATCCAGGTCTACGAGCGCCAAGCGAGGCAATGCTTCCGTGTCGTCATCTGGACCAAGGGGCGCTATCGACAAAGACCTTAGACACAACTCTTTTCAGAATAACGACTTGCATCTCAATGCACCGGTATTAGTTACAGATGATGAGTTGGAAAGACTAGCTAAACACTGCAAGATGCCCTTTCACTTCACAATCGAATGACGCCTCTAACCTTGGCGTTTACACAGACATCCAGGACCTCAGCAGCATCTTTTATCTAGGAACTGGGCCTAGTGACAATCCAATGTTCCTTTATGTGCTTCCTCTTATACGCAGTGTGCCCCCCATACGCTATGCCATTGCTGCATCGGCATCCTGTCACCTGGCAGCCCGAACCTCGGATCAGGACCTTGCAAAGAAGAGCCTGTATCTGCGGGTCCATGCCACGCATTTGTTAAGAGACATGCTACGAGATCCATGCCCAGCATCAGATCAAAGCATATTGGCTAGCATGTTGATGTTGGCACAGCTTGACGTAAGCTGCACACACGTTCTGTGGAGTACTTGGCTCACCAACATCCAGATGTGTTCCGGAGACTGTCTTGAATTTGAGACGCACCTAAAAGCCGCAGTCGGCCTCATCCAGGGCCAGAACTATGACCACGAAGCAAATAGGCACTACTTTGAACAGCGGCTTACATGGTGAGTCACCCAGCCTCGGCGCCACAAATCTTTTCTAACGGGTCCTCAGGCTTGACATGATGGCATCTACAACTTCTACTCGACTGCCCAACTTGTCTACCAAAGAACTAAAAGCAGCTCTCGGGCGCTTCTCGGATCATGGTCAGAGAAGATGGAGTTATGATGTCTTCCCGTGTCCAATCGATCTGTTTGAGATACTCGCAGACATTACCATGCTTTCCAAAGCCCAACTGGACGTAACGAGTCCAAGCCAGGAAACCATGGAGGGGGCTAACTGTATAAAAACCCGTCTGGCGGCGTGGAAATGGCTTGACCAAGACTCCGGTTCACGGGGGCACATGATTGAAGTCTGGCGACTCGGCATCATGGCGTACCTCAAACGACTATTTCCATTTACTGACTCATCAGATGCAGCAGATCTAACAAGCCAGGTTCTACATCATGCACAGCTTATCCCGCCTGCTACGTCATGGAGCTATTCCTTACTGTGGCCCATCTTCCAGATCGGGGTAACTTTAGGCAATGACGCAGTGGATGAGAGAGTATGGGTTGAGAAACGTCTCAACATAGCCCTGGAGGCGGTTGGGTGTCGACATTTTAGTAATGCGCTTGAGACACTGCGTTCTGTCTGGGAAAATGATGCTCAGTATGACCCTCTCGCTGCTGGCTTGAACGGACGCACCATAATGCTAGCATAGTCTAATCAAAAGAGATCGAAACAGAGGTTGATTCGTGCCCTTTTTGTGTACAACCAAGTGTCATTGACAGAATGAGAAAAAGGATCTAAACACACTCGTAAGGACTACATGCTTCTTTCACATCTCTCGCCTTTGGTAGACCGTAATCTATCTTAAAAGGAAATGCTCTGAAGAACATAATCTAGCCTAGGTGTTTTGCTACTACAGCCTCCAGCTCATCCCTAATCTCCTTCTTCCAAGCCTCCGTCGCCCAGCACATATCAATAGCATGCCTCGTCAAAGTGACCATATCCTGATTACTAAAGCCACACATCTTCTTAGCCAACAGCATGTCATGTAGAATCCAGCAATCCTCCATGTAAGCGGGATCATCGCTCGCAATTGCAATAGGGATCCCCGCGTCGTAAAGGGCACGTATTCTCGGAAAGATCTCATCAACCGGTTCATGGCGGAGATATCCCCATGGAGTAATCGTCATACCAATGCCCTTCTCCTTGATGAGGTTCACGAGACTCTGGTCTTGAACAGCATTTAGACCGTGATCTATGCGTTCTGCGCCTGAACCTCCCACGTCCGCTGCAACTTGGCGGATGTGCTCGTGGGTATCCTTTTGGCCTACATCGCAGTGTGCGGTGAGGTGGAAGCCTGCCTGCTTGGCCAGAGTAAAGACCTCTGAGAACAAAGAAGGGTGGCGATTGTCTTCGTTTGAGTCAAGACCGATGCCAGTGACCATGTCTCGGTAGGGAAGAACAGCTTGAAGGTGCTCCATGGCTGACTCTGGCGATAGATCACGCAGGAAGCACATGATCCACTTGGACTTGATCTATTCTTGATGTCAGCATGTGTACAAAATGATGGTTTGCCGATCACTTACGCCTAGACGATTTTCTGCCTCCTCCTGAGCAGCTCCAAATCCACCCATCATGGTATCCCAGGAGACACCACGGCGAGTGTGACCCTGAGGATCGAAGAATGGCTCACAGTACCGAACATTCATCGAGGCAACATGCTCAAAGTAGTTCATAGCTAAATCATAAAAGTCCTGCTTGGTAATAAGAACTTCAAATCCTCCATAGTATGCCTCAAAGAAGGTGAAAGTCTCCTCGGCATTGTCGATGGAATGGCCTTCTCGGGCCGGGATGATGTTGTAAGACGCCTTCAGCTGCTCAAGACTGGTGTACACGGTACCAGTCCGCTCGAGCTTCAGGGTTTGGTTGTTTCTCTGGGCTAGCTTCCACCTGAGCTCAGGGGTCAAGGTGCCTTCGATATGAACGTGTAGTTCTACCTTTGGAAGGTCGAGAACGAACTGATCGTTGGCATCCAGGATTTCCTGCCGCAGGGCGAGGCGTTCTTCAAGGGGCATGGCGTGTTCCATCGTGATGTGTAAGACGAGGGTGCTGCAGGTGGGGAAAGGAGGCCGCTTTGGCTGATTGCAATGAGCAGGGGATTTTGTTTGCCAGTGATGAAGGAAGAAGAGGAGGCTATGGGAGCAAGTCGGCGGGCTCTTATACTTGAGTTCGACGCAGTGATACTGCGTTACTTCGTGGGAGTGGATGTCAGGGGTGTCAACTGAGATCCACGATGCTAGTCCTGAATAGGCCGCAGTTTCAGTCGCCTGCATTGGCTAAAGCTGTCACCCGCCACTCCAAGGCCCTGGTTATCAGCACTAGTCCCAACTTCGTCGCAGTTTCCGTCAACCTGTTGTTGAATGTTCGGGCAACTCCTCTCTGTTTTTCAATGACTTTCTTCATTCAGTCTACTTTACGAGCCTATCGTTGATTCTCGTGTCGACGTGGCACGATTGACTCACACCGAGGTTAATACCCGCGTCTTATGAGGCAATAAAAGTGGATGTAGTACCTTGCAACAGAGATGCGCTCTTCGTCAACGCTCACCCGTCACTGATATCATGTGGCTGACGAAAAGACATCCATTATTGACCCTAACTGCTACACCGACAGGATCCCGGGGCAGCTGGCCGATTTCAGGTCAGGTTATCCATCCGGTTTAGTTCAACACAATGCTTCCGTCCTGGCAACCATCTGACCATTCAAATGCAGTCTTGAGTACTCGCCCTCGACCAACCCGACGACACGGTTCTTTCTCCTCTACGGTATTCAAACCAGGCTGTGTCAAGTTTCCAGACACGGCCAAGAAATCAACACACATTGGTTCCTCCTCGTCATCCTGTCTCAAATACCTGAGCAGGGGAAACGCAAACACTTCCTCAGTTTCAAGGTCAGTATCCAGAGCTACCCATCCAATGATTTGGTCGTCGTTAGATGAAAGAAGCGTGTTCGTATCGGGATGCATGCCCAACTCTGACCATCCAAAGTGAAGGTCAGGAGCCCATCTTTCCCGCTCCGTATAGTGAGGAATATCACCTATCCGAGCCCCAATTCTAATTCTCTGAAAAGGCCCAGAAATGTGTAGTTCTCGGGCTTCTTCATTTTCTTTTAATCCACCAAACGCGACTTGTGCCAGCAGCTCTGGATAGACGAGGTACTCATCATGAGGCCACTTTACTGCCCCCTTCACATTCATCCAACTCCACGACGGGAATCGGATATCATTGAGTCCCCCGCGGCTGATGGTTGGAATCCATAAAAGCTGGGTGTGAAAATGCTCAGAATGCCCAAAGTCAACTATCCCGTTATGGAATTTGTAGCCGAATCGCGTAGCAAGCCTTTCTTCAAACCCCATCAACGCATTGTGCTTGTCCGAGTTGTAGGTCAACTTGGTCACGCTGTACTGCTGCACAGTGTACTGCCACGTCTTTCTTAGATTGGTCTCAGCATTGTAAGATACGCCGCCGTATGCTGTCGGTCCGTCCATGACGTAGTCGCCACGAGGACGTCGGCACTCTGGGATGCCTGTCTGCTCTGTCTCCCAGTATCGGTTGCACCGCCAGCCGAGGTCGTACTCGGTGAAGAAGATGCATCGACGGGAAAGTTCTCGTTCTTGGAATACCCAGCCGCGAGAGTGCCATGCTTTGAATTGGAGTCGAAGAGGGAAGGGATCGGCGGTATCAGAAGCTTCCTGCATGATGACTTCGCACAGTTCATCCTCTTCTTGCTGTGATGAACTCTGACTCGTTCCCATGATGCTGTCTGCAGGTTCGTCATTGTTCCTAAGGGCTTTGACTTTAAACTTGGCAGTCCTGGAAACCGCTGGCCCGCTGACGAACAGGCCCGAATCGACCATCTGAGACCCGTCTGAGCCTTTTGCATCCACGGCAGCTATAGTGCAGAAGGATTTCTCGAATATCACCCCCATTAGTCCAATCTGTGTCATGAGTTCGGTGGGATCGTCTTGGACGATGCAGATGGAATCAATCCAGAGAAATCGCTCGCCCAATTCCCTCGTCAGCCATATCGCATCTCGAAACGTCTTGGGTAAATCCACTAATGGAAGTTCCACCTGCCACGCATCGACAGTATCCTTGGTCATTCTTGGGGGAATGACCTTTCCCCAGCAGTGACTGAGGGTCAGGTAACGTCCAGTTTCCTTGCCGTTTGTCGTATAGACTCGTGGCTTCTTCTCCGTTCTCCCATCACCAGCGAAACCAACGTCGATGACCCTAAACGGGAGAGTTGTAGTAGAAGAGCCGTCGTTGTATTTGTTGCCTGAGTATGTACCTCGGTCACACTCATCGTGATGCAGCTGGCATTCCTCAAGCCATTCACGAAGGAGACGCATATTTCTCGGAGAGTTGGCAATCTGCAGGTCTCTATGCGTAATGATCCGGTTTTTAAAAACACTCGATTCTACCAATAATTAGTCTTGCTCCTGAAGACTCCCCAGAGAAAAAGACAATCTTACCTTCTGAGACGGAGATCCGATGCAGACTTCCATAGTGTTGAGAGTCAAGTTTAAACATGCCCCAACGCGCCCCAGGCTCTGATTGCTGCACCCTCCAAAGGAGTGGACCAAGATGATCTGCCTTGCAAGCCTTTGTCTTATCGCCTCTCAAAGCCGTCAACTTGTCATGTTTGACACAGGCCTGGGGCTTGTATGCGTTGCTGACGATTTCGCATAGCCGGCAGTGTTCCTTGGACTGATGGACCTGGTTGTAGTCTAGGGGATGCTGAAAGCCATCTATTAGCATCGAGAGGGTGATTTTACTGCAGGCTGAACAGAGCTCCGACGTCATGATTTAGGATTGAAGTAGTACTGCGTGGAATATAGGTTTCATTAGTTTCATCGTGCGAGGTCCATCTTTGCGGGGTTTGTGAACGTAAGCACTGCTGTTGTTCACAAGGATCTGATCTCAGCCTGCCTTGTGGAATAAAAATGCCCCGTTTGCTCCAACTGGTTATCGATAAGAAAGTCTCCATCATGACAGGCCCAAGCACCATCACCACTTTAGCCAGGCTAGTTTTGAGGAACAATTTCAAGCAATATCCGTTTCGCTCAGCAGAAGGTCTACTTATTAGGATAGGTAGCTTACTTACAAGTAGTATAATTGCGCTATAAAGTATTGCAACACTCATTTTCTCGTTATCCTACACTACCTACTTTCACGGTAATAACCACCAGACCAAGACTCCTCAAACATCCCCATTTCCCAACTGCAAATCGCCTTGCGAAAGTATCAAATCCCTAATCAACTGCCACCCAACACTCTGCTTATAAAACTCACTTTCCTCATCCCCAAGAATCACAGTCCACTTTTTAAGAAACCAAGGCGCAGCCTCCCAACTCTTCATATCCCAAGGCTGATACGAGCGTCTCTCTGTTGCAGACTGACTCCGTTGCCAAATAGTCAAACCCCCTCTTCCATAAATGTCAAATTTTAGTTCCCAGCTGTTGAATTTGTCTGGCATGGCGGCTGATAATAGTATGGCCCTTTCACGGAGGAATGGGATTGGGATTAGATCTAAGCTTGTGTGGTGGGGGATTAGGATTTGGGCTAGTGTTGGTTGGAGGTGGATTGGGATGCTGGTGTTTTTGAAAGATGCTGTTGATGCGGCGACTTGTTGTAACAGTGTCGTTGCGTCGGTGGTTGAAGCGAGATTGGGTTGGTAAAAAGGTGAGATGCAGTGAGAGCCACAGTTGGCAACAAACTGTAGGTCGAGGCCCATGGAGAGGGCGTTTTGGAATACGGCGTGAGAAATTGTTACTTGTTCGAACCGAAGCATGTTGAGGTATATGTCCGGTAAAACTATCTCGCCTTTTTGTTTGTTTGTCGAGTATTGTCTGATCCTGGGTCCGTCTGATCGATATCGAGTTGGAACCAACTGTAATTTGTCATGGTGAATATTGGAGGATGCTCTTATGATCTCTTCAACTGTATCTGTGTCTTCCGTAATAAGTGTATCGGATGATGGAGTAGTGCCGTCGTCGGTCTCGTTGGGAGCTGGGTGGGCCGATGAGACGGAGCCATCGCATGTGCTGAGACTGTTATTCGGAGTGCCCTGCGTCGATAAAATCTCGGCTTTCAATAGTTCTTGAACACGACTTGGTGTATCATGAGAGCACCTGATGGGCTTGGATGCGCTATCACATCGCTTGAGCAGCGGTCGCGGTCGTCGTGTCTGATAGCGGCGTGATTCTGCTTCTTTGAGCTGTTTGCGATGCTCTTTTTGTCGCTTGCCTGAGAGATGAAACATTAGAATTGACTCCATGAGTTTGCGACCGGGGTAACTCACGATACGCCCTCTGAGCGAGCCGATTCTGTTCTCGCCGCGCTTCGGTCATAACCCGGCGCTTAGACGATGGTTCGGCCCCGGGAGTTCGCCCGACCGACTCCGCTGGCTTATCAGTTGTAGTCCAATCAATGCCGTCTCTGTCTTCCATATTGAGCTACTTTTCATCAAAGTCTAGCCGTCGCTAATGGATGGCACAAGGGGAAGAAGGTCAAGGTTATTGGGGATGAGGATTGTCTCCACTTTATGGGTTTCTAAAGTCCGAAGTCCGTTGCGTATTGCCACCTGGCTTACTACTTTTTATCCAATCAGAAGAAGGGAAATGGGTAAGCCGCCAAGACACGACGTCACTCACGATGGCTTACTCTTATTGGCACCACTCAATTTTGAGCATCATGATATGGAATATGAGGATATTAATAAATGTTTGGAAATTCATGGAAAAGAAGAAATTTAAGGCCGAGATAGAATAATGTATAAATATTCCCCAACGCTCCTCCATCTTCCAGTCCCAAGCAGCATCATCACAACAACCATCACTACTTCTCTATAACAACTTTTCAACAACAACGCACACTCTTCACATCATCACTATGTCTACTACAAAGACCATCGCCGTCGTGGGAGCCACTGGAAACCAGGGTTCCTCAGTCGCAAAGACCTTCCTCAACCTCCCCAACTGGAAGGTTCGATGCCTTACCCGCCGACCCACATCTGAGAAAGCCCAAGCCCTCAAGGATCTCGGAGCAGAGGTAGTCGAAGCAGATCTCGACAACCTCGACTCCCTAATCGCTGCCTTCAACGGTGTTCATGCCATCTTTGTCAACACGGACTTCTGGGCACCCTACCAAGCTGCCCTCACCGCAGGACATGATCAGCCCACTAGCAGCGCCATGGGATTCAAGACGGAACTCCAACACGTCAAGAACGCTGCCATTGCCGCCTCCAAGACTCCTACCCTTGAAAAGTTCATCTACTCCGCCCTGGGTCCCATGAAGACCGCGTCTGGTGGCAAGTACCCTCACTGCTATCACTGGGACAGCAAGGCCGAGGCCGTCAACTTTATCGAGAAAGAAATGCCTGAACTCGCCGACAAGGCATCCTACATCTACCTCGGTGCTTACAGTTCCAATCTTTTCCTCTTCCCCAAGCGCAACACCAAGACTGGAGAGTACGTTGTGGCACTCCCCAGTCCCAAGACAACAAGATTCCCCATCATCGACCCTTTAAACTCCACTGGTCCTTTCGTTCGTGCTCTCATTGAAGATGAGCCCGCTGGAACTAAGCTCTTGGCTTATGACAGCGACATGACTATTAGCGAGGCTATGGATGAATGGAGTGCCATTACTGGCAAGAAGGCAGAGTTTCAGCAGCTCACATTGGATGAGATGCAGGAGTTGACTGGTCTTCCTCTTGAGGTTCTTGAAGGACCTGCTTTCCTTGGAGAGTTCGAGTTTTGTGCTGGAATTGATGGAGTCATTGAGCCTAAGCAGCTGAAGAACCCGCCGAAGACCCCCACGTACCCGGAGTTCCTGGCTTCCAAGGACATTGAGTATATTACTGGATTTGACTATACCCCAAATTGGTAAACTGTCCATAAGGGATCCGCACATACGAGGCTGTTCAAATTGAGCGAAAGGCCAGAAACGCGAGTTTATTGTCTTGATAGTATAAAATGAAGAGATGAGATCTAACCAATCCCTCTATAACACGAATGAAATCTGCACGACAGTCTATATAGCTGCATGAACCAAACCCAAAGTCTATAAGCCAATTAATATGAAATATGATCAATCTCGATATAGGCCATTAGTGAATGTAAACTTCTTGCTCTCTCCTCCTCCTTAGTTTCGCTTGACTCCGCTGCCCTTGGGGACTCGGAAGAGCCAGTAGAGTCCAAGGGTAGCAGCGATGTTGAAGGCAATGTAGACCCAGAGGAGGCCAAAATGCCACCACCTATCGCTGTAATTAATCTGGAAATGATCCAGATACTGCTCCGTAGAAGCCAGGGTGCAGTATTGGCAAGTGTCGGAAGACAGAGGGTTGAGAAGATATCCTCCAGCCTCCTGCACGAAGGGACCCATAAAGGTCTCGCAAGTCAGGTTGGCAGGGACCGCCATGTGAAGAACCTCGTTGTCGGCACACGTCACGTTGGAGCCATAAACAGCTGTTGACATGATGCCGCTGACGAGATATGTACCAGGCGATGCGCGGTACATGAAGGTCCAGAACTTGGGAATATCCGAGTAAGGAACACCAACACTGCATAACTATCAGTAACCGTTCATTGAAAGGAAAGCCGACATGGGGGGGGCTTACCCGCAGAAAGAAATGCACAGCATCCACAGAAGCGAGGCGAGAACACCAGCCTCCTCAGCAGTCTCAATCCACACAATGGCAAAGTGGGAGAAGGTACTCGTGAACAGCATAAACATGAGGAGGAAGAGGAAAACGAGGAATCCACGAATGGTGACGTCGTCGGATGTGGTGTTTTGCACAAAGCCGACTGGGTAGTACCAGCAAAAGTACATAATGACCGCCATCAAGGTGTTCCACGCAACTTCGACAAGGATGTTGGCCAGAATGTAGGCTACAAGAGTCAGCTTGATGTTTTTGCAATAAGGATGAAGAGTGACTTACTGTTCCATCGGTAGATCTTGGAGGGTCTCTCGCGGACTTCGTACAAGGCGCGCTGAGGAACAAACATGGGCATGATTTGCTCGTTGATGTTGCCAAATAAGACGAGGTACATGAAGATGGCGAAGAGCTGGTTCTGAAGACCTTGGATGCTATTGTTGGCGCTGAAACTGAAGCCGAGGTATAGCGACTATTGCAACTGTCAGTGATGAAACTTCTCGTTGATAGAAACAACTCACAGCAAGAACAATCAAGCTAGTCTTGGACCAGATATAAGTAGGCGATCTCCAAAAATGCTTCCAAGTACGGATAAGAACCTCCCGAAACTGCGTCGAGAAAGAAGCCACAAATTCATTATGCTGCGATGCATCACCGTCGGCGAAAGCAGAAGAACCTTCAGGCTGGGTAGATGCCAGAGAGTTGAGTCGCACAAGCTCCTTCTTGACATCCTTGAACTCAGGAGAGTTCCTCCAGGTCTGGTGCCAGTCGATTGTTTCCTCGTCGTCGTGGGCTGGTTTGATGATTTGCAGCATGTATTCGGCTGGGTTGGCGGAGGGGGGGCAGGGAGGGGCGCCGTTTCGTTCAAAGTACTCAAGGAGGGTCTTGGATTCGTTTCCGAGGTCTAGAATTGTTAGTGGGAGTTTGGCAAACGTGTTAATGGTAAACATACCTCCAAAGTAAACAGTCTTTCCTCCAGGAGCGAGTAAAAGAAGTCTATCAAATCGCTGAAACAGAATGGCGGATGGTTGATGAATAGTGCAGAGAACAGCCTGACCACTAGCAGTCAACTTTTCAATCAGATCGCAAATAGCCCATGAAGTCTGAGAGTCAAGTCCCGAAGTAGGTTCATCAAGAAAGACAAGCAGTTGAGGTCTAGCAGCCAATTCAACACCGATAGTCAAACGCTTCCTCTGTTCAACGTTGAGACCCTCACCAGGTGTTCCGATAACAGCGTCGGAGAATTCTTGCATGTCTAGCATGTCGATTACGTGCTCGACGTACTTGATTTTCTCTTCGCGGGGGATTTCGGCGGATTGACGGAGGAGGGCGCTGAATTCTAGTGCTTCGCGGACTGTCATTGTGTTGAGGTGGACATCTTGTTGTTGTACGTAACCGACACGGTGTTGGAATGAAGAGTCGGTTGGTTTTCCGTCGATTCGTGTGTCTCCGCTGACAACACCCATGGTGACACGAGTAGCGAGGACATCGAGGAGAGTAGTCTTTCCAGCGCCAGAAACACCCTAAAATTGTTAGTTGAGTATTCTTAATATCAAAGAACTCACATACCATCAATGCCGTAGACATGCCAGGCTTAACCCACCCATCAACATGATCTAAAAGACGTCGTTCATTACCCTTGATCTGAATATCATAGCAGAGATCCTCCCAATGGAAAACAGATGCTCCAGCAGCAAGGCCGGTAGATCCATTGTTGGCAACCTTTTCAGCAACAACAGGTCGCTCGGTCTTTTGCGCTTCAGAGTCTCCCTTGCCACTGTCCTTGAGCGAAGGCGGCATTTTGCCTTTGCGGAAGACGAGGATTTCACCTTTGCTTCGGGGTGGTTTGGCGTATTCTGCTGAGATTATGTAGGTGAGGAAGAAGGCGACGAGGAATCCACAGAGGATACCAACGTTTCTATGGTGGTATCAGTACAATCTTTCGTGTTCTGTGAGTGCTTTTATACTTACCGCCACTTGTGAGCGTTGCTATAGTCAAACGACATGTTGATGTACCTATCACCACTAACAACATTCGCTCCAGGCTCAGCACCAACAACAGCGCAAATCCTCGACTCGGGAGGGAGATCATCGTATCCAGGACCCCGAGGAACCATCTGAGCACAAGGAAACTCTCTGTTGTGAAACTCATTCGCCATGAGGGCCTCGAAAGCATAAGCCAGGGGATTGATGTAATTCATCCAGCGAGACCATCCGAGCATGTAATCAGTAGGAATAGTGAAACCGGTGTATATCATTAACCCGAGACTGAGAATTGCTGAGGGGACCATTGCTTGATGGGAGGTTCGGGTTAGGCAGGCGAGTGTACGGTAGATGCATGACATGACTAGCGTAGTCAGGTATGAGGCGAGGCAGAAGAAGAAAAAGTTGCCTGTTTCTCTTCGAAGGTGCGCCATGAAATACACCACAATGTTGAAAACAAACATATTGACCGTCTTGTAGGGAATGTCGATGAGGTAGCTTGCAATGGCCTGGGTAGACTGATGATAAAAGGCATAGCGATTATGCTTTTCAACCACAGGACGTTCAACATAAACAGTCAAGACCTATCATTCAGTCAGTATAATTCATCCTTTGAAATTTTCAGATTTCTTACCTCGAGCTGGCTAGCAAAAGCGTTAAACAGCAGCGAGAAAAAGATGAGTCCACCTCTATAGTAAAAAGTTGAAGAATCATTCTTGAGGTCATAAAACATACTCCCCAAAACCAACGCCATGATCAAGTTAAACAAGAGGGAAGCAATCGTGAATCCAGGATCAGCAAGTAACCTACGCCAACCACGCCAAAGCGTAAGTCTAACCTGATGGGCGTACGAGATTGTGTAGGGAGACTTGGCGCGTTGGCTCTTGAACTGCTCTGCGCGACGAGAGGTTTGGTATTCCGCCAGACGCTCCTCGCGAGGGTGGTTTTGCTCGTATTGGGAGAGTTCCTGGAGGAGTTGCTTGCGTGGTGAGCTGGATTGCCAGCGTTCGGCGAATTCATCGGGGGTTCGGGGGGCTGTGTTTTCGTGGCCGGGTTTTACTCGTCGTTCTTGGGGGCTTGTCATTGAGGTGAGGAAGTCGGGGGTTGTTTGTCGATCAGGGCCTATCTTGTTAGTCTTGCGTATCAAAGAAGGTTTGTAAGTAGACTTACACTCAAAGCCGAGGCTTTCAAAGTATTGCTTTGCTTCGGTGATCTTGCCAAAGAAGATTTGTCGTCCTTCGTAAAGAACAGTGACACGATCAAATAACTACTACCTGTTAGTCAACCCACCAATGGCTTTCAACCATGGACTCACATCGTAAGCTGACTGAGGTGCCTGGTAGATAGCAACAGCACCAGCAACTCCAACAAGATCAGCCTGCAACCTCAAAGTCTTGCAAAAATTGATAGCATTCCCACTATCCAATCCACGCGTAGTATTATCCCAACACTGCAACTTGGCACCTGTAAGAGCAGCCTCGGCAATACTAACACGCTTCCTCTCACCACCACTAACACCTCGAACAAAGTCATCTCCAACTCGTGTGTCGACCGTGTGGCTGATGCCAAAGATGGCCATCATGACGTCTCGCATCATCGTATCTGCTTGGGCACGGGTCACCCCGCCTGGGACGTGTCGACGGGAGTGGGCGCTTGCGGCGAAGGAGAGGGTTTCGCCGACTGTTAGGTGGGCGAGGTGAGTGTCGACTTCTGCGTTGTAGAGGACGTCGCCGCGGAATGAGGTTCGCATGTGACTTTCTTCGATGCCTTGCTAATCGTTAGAAAGAGTTTACATATGAGCCAGTTGATACTTACCTCGGAAGTTCATGTATGACTGGGGATCAACCTCAAGACCAGCAGTTTCACCCGCAATAGTCTTGAGAAGAGTCGAGCACCCAGAACCAGGAGGTCCAAGCACAAGAAGCAATTCACCCTCTTCCACAACACCCTCAAAGCCGCGAAGAATATCAACCCGTCTCTTCTTCCGAGAACTCAAGAGATTAACAAGAGACTTGACAAGATCCAATGGATAATCGACAACACTCTTCTGATGTTCGGCGCCGGTACCCCATCCAAAGACATTCAAGTCCCGAAAGGCAACGCCAAGACTGCGAGGTGGTGCAGAGCCATCTTCCGACTCGTCAAGCTTTACAAAAGCCTTTACCCATGCTCGTGCGTCGAAGTTGGGCGAGTTGGGATCAAGTCGAGTACCGGGCTGAGGACAAAAAGCATGAAGTTCGGCGTCGACTGTTGTAGATGCTCTAGTGAGTTGTCGTGCAAGAGCTTCAATCTCGTGGTTCATGGGGCCTTCATCTGAGTGAGAACTGCTAACTGCTGTCTCATCTTTGAGGCTGGCGGCTGTTGATGTGCCATCTTCGTGTTGGTAGATCTTTTCGTCCGGGGTTAGACCTCCGGGTGTTTTTTCGTCGTCAGGGGCCATGTTGAAGGGCGCCAAGGATCAATGATCGTGAACTTGCTGGTGATTGATATCCAGAGGCTTGTCGAGATGGATCTCAGATCAGATCAGGGAAGAGATAGTCTTAAGTATAAGACCATCAACAAACGTCTGATACCAACAAAGTTCAAACCCCGAGATCTGCAAAAGACAAGTCCGGTAAAATAAGGTTGAGAACCGGGGCTCCGGACCCAGGGGAAAAGCCCTGTGCAGAAAATTCGTATAAAGGGAACGGGACCCGCGGGTGAATCAGCCCGGGCCGCAAATCCAATGCAACGGAAGCCCTTACCTTTAGCTTGCAAATCACTTTTCTTGGCTCTTGAACCTGAGTCGCCCCGAACCGACGGAGTCGGGGAATATGATTAATTGTATGTGGATCGGATTCCCCACAAGGAGCCCGCGGAGGCCCGAGGCCGGGGGTCCACGGGGGTCGCTTCGCACTCGGGGGTTAGTCTCAAGCAGGCTACGACAGGTTCGCTTAAAGAAAAGGGATGGATTTCATTGGCATTGATTTACGAGGGTGTGTGTGGGTTTGAAGTGTTGAGATTATGTGCTTCACTGTCTTCGTCACATGGCATCACTCCCAGCAGTTTTCACAAACGTCAGTGACGTATTCGCACAGAGATGGATCTAAGGTGTTGCTGAATGACGTAGAGTATCGTCAAATGGTCTGGTTTCGTCGATAGACAAGCTTCTTTGCTTATTGTTGAGACGTCCACGGGGACCGACCAGTCACGCCACTCTCCCGTCAGCGGGAACCGGACTTGAGGTCGCCTATTATATACCCTGTAATCGATAAAGGATCTCATGTTTTATATGCCTCAATTTCTCTAAATATGCATACGTCGCCACATCGATCCTAACGCGGCTGTTGTTGACGATGTTCAACGTTTGGAGGCTGCAGTGAGAGCTGTAGGCTTGACTTTTACCCACCAATACTTACCATTGAATCACTTGAACACTCATAATCAGTCCACTACATAGCAATGCCTCGTGACGATGTATGGCTCTTAATTAGGGTGATTGGGTTCTCTTTCGCTTCTCGCAACCGCGTTTCGACGCCACATTGCGGCTAAGATGGGAAGAACGTGGCGTGGTTCACAGCTAAGACTTCTTTCCATAACGACCTCTGGTCTCTGACAAAGCTAACTGACATCCTGTTAATGACACTGCGTACCTGATGCCGCTGAAGCAACGGAAAATTGTTTTTTGTCGAATTCTAAGTCGGTGAAAGATTTTGGTATTTGATTGGACCTGCAGGGTAAGCGGGCGATTTGGACTGCGAGGGCTGCCATGACTTGAGAGATCGGTAAAAGGACTAAGGAAGCGGGCAATAGCCAGTTAAAAGTAGAATAAAAATATCCATGCGATTTAATTACATAATCTGAGCTATTGAGGAACACAAGGAGTGGTTCAACTACAACTACAAGCTTGCTCTGCCGTGGGACAAATGTTGGTGCGTCCGACAACGTCATGCTGGGCCGAGTTCCTGACGAGGACAATAATTACCTTACCCATGGCACCCACCTTGTATCAAAGCCTAATACGTCCCCGGCCAGTCAAACATAGCCCTTACAAGAGCCCCGTCAGCCTTATCGTCTTGTCTTGCATGCCCGGGTTGTAATTCGTCTCTAGATCCTATCATTGTGCCCATCATTCGTAGTAGGATCTCAATGAGCCTTGCGCGAGTGCAGTTCTACAACCAACAGACGTAGAGTATAATAATTAACCCCAAGCCTCCTGACTATAAACTCGCCGATGTCGTCCATGGGAGTCTCACTCACGTCGTCTTTCACGTGGATGGATATTCTCCGTCGGGGTTTACATTTCTGAGACTATCCAATAGGAACTGCCAATGATGCCCCACCTCCAACCGAGGCATCTCCACTTTGACCGAGACGTCATCAAACCGGGATCTTGATTAGTTAGGGAACCGAGGGATCTTGTCTACCTTGCGCTTTCATCTTCATCTTCATTTTCATCTTCATCTTCAACCTCTCACTATCTCCTTCCATCATCTCATCTCATCTTATCATGGCTCCAACACTCGCTGAACAAGTTGCCGTAGAGCAGCTAGAAAAGGGAGAATATGTCTCCAAGTCGCTCCCAATTCGAATGGGCAACTCCATGCCTATCGCTTACGGAGGTTGCACTGCAGGCGTTGCCGTGAGCGCCGCCTGTGCAACTGCACCTCCTACCATGGCCTTGTATTCTGTCCTCGGCCACTTTCACGGCCCTGCTTCAACCGATAGAAAGTTGCACTGCAGCGTTACACACACAAGGGACACGAGATCATTCGCTACACGACGCGTTCAGGTCAAGCAACAACAAGCAGATGGAAAGTTTCGCGTCTGTATGGAACTTATCGCGGATTTCCACGTCATAGAGCCCTCGACTCTTACTTTTACGGAACAACCAAACCGTAACTGGCCTAAACCGGGGGATGATGGGTGCGAAAACATGACTGAACACGTCAAGAAGCTTGTCGCCGATGGAACTGTCGAAAAGGATCAAGCCGACGCGTTTCTAGAGTCCTTTTCAGCTTTTGAAACCTTTTTCGATGCTCAATACTGTCTTGACGGTGTAGCCGGTCAAAACATGGGCGGAGCAATCAAAGACAAAATTACAACACAAGACGATCGTCACGTCACTGACAAGACATCAGCAGAATGGCAACGCGCCAGAGATCCTCTAGAAACACACGCTGACAACATGGCTGCTCTCTCCTTCCTCATGGATGGCGGTCTTTCATTTCTCCCGCTCACCCACAACCACCTCTGGTTCGACGACGTGACGGTTTGTTCGAGCCTGGACTTTGCTCTGAGGATATTTGTCCCTGACCTCAAGTTGAATGAATGGCATCTTAAGGAGAGGAGGACTTTTAGAGCTGGGAATGGGAGGACGTTTGCTGAGGGGAAGCTTTGGGATGAGCATGGTAACTTGGTTGCTTCTGAGAGTCAGCAGTCTATTCTACGGCTTCAGAAGGGGGTTGAGCCAAAGCTCTAAGGCTGTTTGTTGTTTATCAGGAATTGTAATTATAGATGGCATGCCTGGTTGAACAGAGGTTGCCATTGGCTTAGAGCTGTCTCTAGAGAGGACGATGCTTAGAGCAATTTGGCTGGGAATCATGGTTGGATGGACCCCGGATAGAATTACACGTTTCGCAAGTTTATTTAGACATCTCACCTATTCTTCCTGATGTCCCACAATACCCACCATGATCATTGCGAGATGGACCGACTGGGCTACCCCGGGTTTTAACTGGTAGGGGCAGATCAAGGCCACTGGGCTGACTGCTGCATCCTTGAAGCAGAACCCCGGTCGAACCCTTGTGGAGACTAGACGATCGGTTTGGGCAACCTTTGCGACGGGCCCCCAGCGGCAATGAGATTAGAAACATGTTCTTTCCAAGGTTGGATACACTTGAATTGGTTGCTTTATTGGTACCTACCTAATGAACGCTGACTGATTCGTCCGAAATAGTGCCTCATCTCTAAAGCAGCTGTTATCAATGACTCGCAAAAAAAACCCCAACTTTATTTGAAACCTCACGAGCCAACAGCTAATCTTGGACCAACCAACCTCTCAGGTGCCGGGGACCATTGGGGGCTGAAACTGCGCCTTAAATTCAAGGATCTTCACAGCCATTACGACAAGGGTTCTTATGCACCTTAACATCCTGTTCATTCAAATCAAGACCCTGGAAATAAGAAAATGCGCCTGGCAGGATGTGATCCTCTAGGCAGTGCTCCGAGGCCCCTGCAGCCTTTTGACCAAGATCCTTCCTCTAGGCAGTTTACTCCCCTCAACCTTGACAAACGGGAGATCCCGTCATTATGCCAAGGGTACGAGTGTCCAATGCACATTCAGACATGGACATTTAGAGTCCACAGCCTCGAGGGATCATGCCATGAGCTGAAGATCCTTTGACCGACGTGGGAGGCTATGCATGTAGAGAGGCCAGCCCTAATAATCTGAAACGTGCCCGCCGTTCATTCCTTCTGACTCTTTTTCTCCAGAAGCTTCATCTTTCTTCTTCATCACCATCACAATGCGCTCTTCTTCAATATTTTTTGCGCTCCTGGTAGCGGCTTCACAATGTTTAGCGACAAGCTGCGACTTTGATGGCGGCTTCTCTGTTCGTCGGTCAAATGGATGCGGAGACGATACGGTGAAATGCAAAGCGGGTGCTAGCTCAAGATGTTGTCCTCAGGGTTCCTGGTGTTTTTACACAGAACCCGACAGAGGGGGCAATGCCTACTGTTGTCCGGAGAACAGCGATTGTCTCAATGATATTCTGAATTACCCCCAGGTACGTGATTTGCCTTTGTCGCGAACGTGCCTGCTACGAGGCACTGACTCAGGCCTGGATTCCCTGTACTGACCGGGTTAGTGCGCGCATGGAAACCGAACTATATGGGTGGGAGAAGGCCGCGAGGTGAACCAATCATTCTGCTGCGACTCTGGCTACCAAGGAGTGATCAAATCCGACGGCGTTGGCGCCGCTTGCTCCCAAGGCTCGGCAATTAGTACGGGCGAGACAAGAGCGAGTCGATTCGAACCTGATGCGACTTGCGTCGACACTTCGACCACGAGTACGAGGACGAATAGCGCCGACGCGACGACGAGCGAAGCTACGCAGACGACCTCGGCCGAATCTGAAGCTGAGACTTCAGCGGATGCGGATACGGACGACGATTCATCAATCAGTGGGGGTGCCATCGCTGGAATTGTGGTGGGCAGTGTTGCTGGCGTTGCATTGATTGCTGCGGCTGCATTCTTCCTCTTCAGAAGGCGGTCAAAGAGTCAAGCAGAGCAGAAGGCATCATATTCAAACGTGGAATACGGCGAGGAAAATACCAACCGTTATGCTGCTGGAGGATATCCCCCGACAGAGTTGGATTCCTCAGGGAGCCCACCGCAAGAGCTGGCTGGAAAGGAGATCCGTCGTGAGCTTCCAGAAAGTCCTCGGCAGACATAGCGTACCTATTTATTACGCCATATGATGGGGTCTGAATAGAGATTGTACTTCGGGCTTGTGATAATTACTATAGATGCCCGTATAAGAAAAGAATAGACAATGCTAAAGTTAACAGCACCTTCTTGCAATCGGGTTCATGTTGGGCGCTCTACAAGCTGCCTCCGGGCACCCGGGGCAAGTTTTACCACTAATGCCGACAACACCAGGAATGGCCCTACTTTCTAGGAGGGCCTACAAGCGACTTGACAAAGAAAGATCTTCAGATAACCGAAGAATGCGGCATGATACGCCTGTTGTATCCCATGGACTGCCGGATATGGGCAGTTGAGGCCCGATTTACTCCTCATTGCCTCTCCAGCCGAGCCAGATATTCGGGGGTAATGTGCAGACCAGCAACTATATGGGAAACTCCCAATGACAGTTATAATCAAGACGAAGTGCCCCAAAGACCTAGATTCCATGACGACAACCGTCACCTCCCCTTCGGGCTCTCTAGACGACAATGATAGGCACTGTCGTCTCATCAATCAAGTGAAGCTGGCTACAACATCGCTTGGAATCACACTACAGACCCCCTGATTCTATGTGAGCCGGTGTACTAAGAGTTCATCTCGTTAAATATCGAAACTGGCAGTTGCTCTGTTGGTGCTCACAAGAGCGGCGAGATCTGGTTGAAGAAGAGAAAATACCGTTGAAGTCCGTTCTCAACTTTGAGTATAACTTACAGAACGATGAGGTATATTTACAGTTCGCTGTGTACCTCCTGGAAGGAATTCCCAACTGTACGAGGTACAAGAGTCAAGCCCTTGCCACAGGTACTTTTTGTGAAGGATTACCTGGACAAGGGAGCTCATCAGTTCATACATAATGCTTGGAAGCCTAGGTATTCATATTACTCCCACCCCCTTCATCGACCTTGGCTTTCTGACTTTCTGACTGCAGTATGCGGCGTCACGAGTCAAGTGGACTGGTTACCGACCAGGCCGTGGGGAAAGACGCCCTCGGGTTATAACAAGAGCCCGGTGCAGGAATAGATGGCGTAGTACGTTATCGGTCCGGGAGCTTCGTGCCCCCCGGACAGTCCATCTTGGGCGTGATCTGATCAAGTGTGCCAATGTTAGCTACTTTCCCCCCAAGAATCCGGTGAAGATGAAAGGGGATGGAACTCCAAAATTCAGGCGATGTCGGCTGTATAGGTCCTCAAAAACGCAATATGTGCAATAATATTCAGATCGGCAAAATAATGTTGTGCATCATGATGGAGAGTGATGGGTGATATTGGGAGAAAGGGATCTTACCTGGCTTAAAAGGTGCCTCAGCACACAACTGAAGAGGCGAGTGCAGTCACTGAGTAGTGTTTGGTGAGTAAAATCTCTATGACAGAGAGGATTTCTGGATATTTAACATAGGAGACATTTTGATCAAGATGCCCAAAGGACAGTTTCCTACTCTCCCCAGGGGGTTTCTACGGCTCACCACAACGACGTCGGCAGTCAAATTGAGCTAGAATGAGAAACAATAGACAATCCATTTCTCATTATGAGTCATTCTGAGAGATATCGATTCCATCTGCGACTCGTATCACAATGTTACCTTGATCCTTGAGACGGACGGTTTCGGCTCCAACCTCCACATAACCTGGTTGTGATATGTCGGTGTCGGGGCCCCACGTGTCAGTTCGGGTTGCTGTCCGTAGCGTGATACATGTAGTGGCCCTTTCAAGCTTTGTGTCTTGTGTAGAGCTCATTCTCGACTACGGTTTCCCTGACGAGACGGCTACAAGTCATTGATGGGAATATGGACTCGCACTTTTCAAATCTAATAGAAAGAAGCTCTTTCAACTAAAGATCTTTAACAAGCTTAACAGTAACTATTTAGAGAGTCTTCTAGATTCTATGAGTGTGTGTTTAGTGGGCTTACCCCACGGAACCGTTATTACGAGCCTCGGTGATATTACAAAACCGTCCGACCCCAAACGACAGCCGGCAAAAGAGCTAACTAACGGCGCAGCCATAGCATGACAGACACCAAGGGCTTCGGCAAAGCCCATTCTGGTTTAATGCAGTGTACAATGGGCCTACGTGTATCCCACAGTCGGGGGGGCCCTGACCTTGATGCAGTGTCGTGCGTGATGCCTTGGATCTACTTTAGAGACAGACGCCTCATTACAATGCCTAACAGGGCACGATCCCAAGAATGATGCAATGTGACCTTGACGAGTTGTCACAGTCGTAGCAACAAGGATGTCCAACAGCCTGACCACCCTCAACAACCCGACCCTCGATGAGCCAGAAGACCAGCCACCATCGACATCCCTTCGAACAGCAACGACCCGAGACCCCGAAAGTAACCCAGATCTGACAGCGGGCCATTGGAGCGATCTACCCGAATTTCCTTTGTGGAGAAACTCCCGGGGCTATCACTCTCTGTGAGTTAGTAAGTATACAAGTTGAATCAGAATGACTCATAACGCTAGTTTCCATTCTGGGCTTGTTCCAACGTTATCATGGCTTAACACCGATAACCGCCGGCTATTTTACTTGAACACTATTTGACTCAGTATCAAATTGAATACCCCTGGAAGACGTCAAACCTTGATCGGACTTATCTACCATGGTTGGGAGTTCTTGACATTCGACACCCTGGACTACCTATAGGTACAGACTCCCATTTCTCGGGCCACCCTGATATGAGCAAAGTTAACATAAATTTCACTATTTTCATTATTGCATTTTCTCAAGCATCAGATGTCAGGTGTCTGAAGCGTTGTAAAGGTTCAGAAGCACTGGCTTAACGCATGCAGAAATAATTTGGTCTTTACACGAGTTTTAATTTTCTGAAGAATAGCTTGATTGAAACTGCATTCTGGGCTGCAATGACATGTTGCCAGATGAATGTCTTGGCATAGGATTCCTCCCTCATGGTTGTTGATTTCACGCGCGTGTCACGCGCAACCCTGTAATCATCCACCCAACGCGACGTAACCATTCCATCCCTCATCATCCAACCAAACATGAAGCTATCACTCAATAACCTCCCCGTCGAGATCTTGGTAGAAATCCTTGGTCAATTCTGCCTCCACTGCCGTAATGAATTCGAAGAACCCGCCGGACTCGACGTCTCGTTTCTGCATGAGAATGACGCGTGTCCTAAGCAAGACCCTTACGAGGACTCGTGGTACGCGTTAGATCGAGATGCGCTATTTTCTATCAGCCTCTCGTGTAGGAAGCTACATCGTCTAGCGCAGGGTATCCTGTATCACGAGTTTGTGCTCGGATATGGCGACTCAGTTTGCTCGCGGGTGTACAACTTTGAAGGCCGGTTCGCGTCGTTTATGCGTACCGTTGGGCAGCGGAGAGATCTAGCAGCCAAGGTTCGCAAGGTTGCTATTCACCCTCTGCTCATGGAGAATATCAGCACCAAGGGAATCCGGGATTTGCTGCTCGAGTCGGCAGGGGTCCTTGGAATCGATCTGGTTCAAGCTTGGAAGCGACGCGCGGATGAGGCCTCGACAACTGAGCTGAGACAATGTCATTGGTTTTACGGTGAATTCCTCCGAATCTTTCTTACTCCCCGGGTCGAAAATCACCGACGGGTTATACTGGATGTTTGGCAACTCCCTCTCGACTTTAACATCGTCAAATCTGAGCTCATCGCCATACTCATTGCTCTCCTCCCAAACGTGGATCATCTCAGTCTCTGGCAAGACCAACAATCTAAGCTGCACCTCTGTCCATCGGCATTCCGGGCTCTCGGGATT
Source organism: Fusarium ambrosium (assembly GCA_003947045.1). NCBI lineage: Eukaryota > Fungi > Ascomycota > Sordariomycetes > Hypocreales > Nectriaceae > Fusarium > Fusarium ambrosium. The sequence goes on from NIZV01000203.1 coordinate 28,674, forward strand.
ACCGGTCTACCCAAGTTGAAAACACTCGAGACAGAAATTGATCCGCATCCTATATTGGCCTTGACAACTGGCTTGGAGACACTCAATGTGCGCGAGTTTCTGCCTCATCCCAACCAAGATTTCGATCTACCTAATCTCAAGACCCTTCGTCTTGCTCGCATGGCCTGCAAGGGGGGAGACGCCCTAGCCGTCATATCCCGGTGCACTGGAGGTCTTAGGACTTTTTTGTACGAACAAGAGGCAGCTGAGGTGACACCTGATACTGATGATGACTATTTGACGCCTTCGCAAGTGGTCGAGGCGTTGAAACCTCACCGGAAAACACTAGAGGCCCTTCATCTCGATTTTCGATGCATTTTCGATGCCCCCCCTCCCAATCCTACCTTTTTCAGCGTCGAAGACTTTTGCTCACTAAAACGTCTTCTCGTTTCTACGGCGGCTATATTCTATTCACCACCCGCCAACTCAGAAAAGGACCGTGACCGTATCTGGTCTAGATTACCACCTTCCATCGTCTCTCTCCATCTGATCAAGGACGAAGCTACAAAACTTGAGGCCATTCAAGAGGGGCTCATAGGGCTAGCCGACATGAAGAAGTCACATCCTAAAATGTTTCCGCATCTGTGCAGCTTCATCTTGGAGCTCGGGATAAGCTGGATGAAGCTGTGGATCGTATCATGGATGCTGCTGGGATAACATTGACGGTTGGATTCTTACCCACGAGCAGCAAGAGACCGATCAGGGCTGCACCATTGCTGGGGTTGTAATACCTGTGAGATGACTAAAACGGGGTTTCCTGAATGAATCCGATTCCGCTTAGATTTCCGGTGAAGCCATGTTTTGTTTCCGCCTGTGGGAAGCGCTAGAGGCAGCGGCATTGGTCGGTCGGGGCGAGCTTAGCCGAGGCGGCTCCATTCCGCCCGGCCCCGCATCTGACTTCGGCCCCGCGTCATCGGCTTGCGGCGGCTTGATGATATAATACAAGTTCAATTGACGTCGTCTTCTTTGATGTAATATTCTTTTTGTGAGACTCTTGTTGTTTTCTCATTCATTACTTCGTTACAATGTCGTGGCTATCCATTCCCTCAGGCTCTCACTTTTCAATCGCCAATATCCCCTTTGGCGTCATCTCGACTTCTTCCAACGAATCCCCCAGACCAGCCATTGCCATCGGCGATCATGTGCTAGATCTTGATGCTTTTTCCCGCGGGGGAGGATTTGAGGGAAGCTCAGATATTCAGAAGCACGTCGACGTCTTTTCGCAACCTGCACTCAATGCCTTTGCAGCCCTCGGTCGTCCCTTTCATCGCGCTGTTCGCAGCTACCTCCAGGATGTCTTTTCCAAGGATGGCAAGCATGCTAGCGTGTTGAAGGACAATCAGAAGCTTCAGGATGCGTCTCTTTTGAAGCGATCAGATGTCAAGAATCATATGCCGCTTACGATTGGTGACTACACTGATTTCTACGCTGGCAAGAATCATGCCTACAATGTTGGCTGCCTCTTCCGGGGACCTGCCAATGCTCTTCAGCCCAACTACACGCATCTACCTGTCGCTTACCACGGAAGAGCCAGCAGTGTTGTTCCTTCTGGTACGCCGATCCGACGACCATGGGGTCAAATCCTCCGAGCCGGTAACAAGACGCCCGATCTAGCCCCTTGCGAGAGGCTTGATCTTGAGTTGGAGATGGGCATGTTCATCTGCCGCGAAAACACACTGGGAAACCCTGTTCCAGTCGATGAGGCTGAGGAGCATATCTTTGGTTACGTTCTCATGAATGATTGGAGTGCACGAGACATTCAGGCCTGGGAGTATGTGCCGCTTGGTCCCTTTACTGCCAAGAACCTAGGTACAAGTATTAGTCCTTGGGTCGTGTTGGCAGATGCTCTTGAGGGTGCCAAGGGACCTGGTATCAAGAACGACAATGAGCTTCTGCCTTATCTGAAGCAAAAGGTCCAGGATAATGTACTGGGCATTGATCTTGAGGTGGACCTTATCAGTAAGTGCTTAAGAATATCATGATGCAAAACGGCCACTGACACTCACTTAGCTGCTGCCGGAAACAAGACAACAATCAGCCGAACAAACTCCAAGAACCTCCTCTGGTCATGGCCACAAATGATCGCGCATCATACCATCACCGGCTGCAACCTCCGACCTGGTGACTTGTTCGGCTCTGGCACAATCTCTGGGACCGAGTCTGGCACAGAGGGTAGCATTTTGGAGCAGACCCAGGGTGGTAAAGTTCCTATTCAACTTAGTGGCGGCGAGGAACGCAAGTTCCTTCAGGATGGTGACACTTTGGTCATTCGAGGTTCATTTGGAAGTGGTGATTCTGTAGTAGGCTTTGGTGAGGTTTCTGGCACTATTCAGCCTCCTTTGCCTTTGTTCAAGTGACGGTGGACAAGTTTACTTTAGAAAATGGAGACTCGATGTTGGCATGCCATAATCCAAAAACATGCATTCTTACTCTACTAGACTATCTAAGCCCTCAAATTCTCAGGAGTGTCTACCTGGTTCTGCCAATGCGCCTTGACAACAGCAGGATGATCCTTCAAATTCTCCACAATCCTGCTAATCGTAGGGAAAGCCTTCAAGTCAACACCAAACCTCTGCGCGCCCCAAATAGCCGGGATAAGGCACACATCCGCCAGAGTCACCTCGTCCCCAAAAGAATACTTTCCCGCCGTTCCAGCTGCCACGTTCTCGTAAGCTGCCATTCCCTGCGTCATGAGCTGGAGGTTCCATTCTTCTGCACTGCCTCCTAGTTCTCTGATTCGACGCATGATTCGGAGGTTGGTGGGTGGTTGGATGTCTACACAGACGATGTTGACGAGTGTGCGCACCATGGCTCGAGCCTCGGGGTCAGAAGCGGGAGGAAGCATTGGAGTGTCGGGGTGCTTCTCCTCCAGATACTCTAGGGCAGCCACTGATTGGCCGACCTTGAATGGAGTACCCTTTGATGTGTTGTTGATGAGAACAGGCACCGAGGCGGAAGGGTTGAGAGCTTTGTGCTCATCTGACAGTTGTTCGTTTTTGAGGAGATTGACATAGACCATGTCATACTTGATAGACTTGATATTCAAGGCGATCCGAAGACGAGCAGAGCAGGAAGACCTAAAGTAAGAGTAGAGGGTGTAATCAGAGTCGGACATGATGAATAGTTGATCTTGTTGCTGTCTGAAATTCAATTACTTTGATGAAAACAAATCTTACATCAACTCTTCTCCTCATTGTCCCTGACAGCCACGCCCTTCTTATGTCATCACAATGCCCATCATTGCCCGTGAGCCATGTTCCTTGATACCCGCTGCTAGCCTCCGACTGCCGAAGCCGGCACATGTCTTCTCCAAGGACCGCGGGAACGTTCCGATGGGATGCGGGGGCGGGTTATGACGCGGGGAAGTTGGACGACGTGCGGAATGGGTTGGTTTTATACCGATTCCTCCCTTGGCAGAAGAGGATTCCGAAAAGAGCATGTTTGATTCAGTTGGTGGATTATTGGAGCGGTCTAGAATTCGGGTGGGCATGCCGAGTAAGCTCCCTAGGCACGGCTACACCCGGTCACACTAATATTGACGGCAGGCGGAGAGAAGTGCTACTGTCGGTCTGTCATAGAATAAGGCTTGGTGGAGAAGGATTCAAATTCAAGAAGCTCAGGAATTTCAGATCGAATAACCAAAGCTAGTCCTGGCGAATGAAATGCTTGATGTGAACCGGAGCTTGCTCCGTGGCCCAGGCCGTGTCTCGGACAGCTCCATAGCAACCCAACGCCCTGCCGCATCTTGGCCCTCAAGTAACTTCTTGACCTCATCCTTGGCCATTCACAAAGAGCTTAGCGTGACAGTTTGAAAAGGCCAGCATCGTTATCAAGGCGGGACTCAGAGAATAGTACCCAACCATACCTATCGACGTTCGTATATCCCCCGGAAACGAAAGAGTTGAAGCTAATCATGAACCTTGGTCAAGAATTCAATTCATTAAGACATTCCTCTATGCAACATGCCGTGATTCCAATTGTGGTCATCGTGGCTCAATCCTGCCAAGCTGACATTCCAGTGCCACTTTTAACTCGCACAGTTACGTCATGGACAATGACCCTTCCTTCCCTCCCTACGTCACCTTTCTGACTGTTTACTCTTGCATTCTTCTCTTCTTCATCTACATCATTCAAACGCGATAATATCTTCACGTACGTACACTCACAATGGCAGAAGTCGCAGCTGGAGCTATCGTCGCTGAGCAAATCATCTCGACGGGCGTCGAGGCTGGGGCTGCTGCTACTGTTGCGCGACCGACGCAGCCATTGACGGTTGTTTTGACCCAGATTGCTACGACACCAGCAGAAGATGACTCGTAGGGCATCTCTTTCAAGGTTAGGGATAAAACTGACTAGCTGCAGACTCGCATTGGCTCGATCCCATCACACAGTCACCGTCATCAACAACAGAGCCTACGTCTTTGGCGGCAACAAAGAAGACGGTCAGCTCTGCTCCAACGAAGTTCACGCTGTATCTCTTCCAGGCGAACAACAGGGCAATGGAGAGTATGCTTGTTACCCAGCCGTGGGTGAAGAAGATGCTTGTCCAGCTCCCCGAGTGAATCATGCTGCCTGCGCACGTGGTAACTCTCTCATCATCCACGGAGGACAGGAAGGCGATGGCCAGGCACCCAACGAACCATCTTGCTTGTGGCTATGGGATGCCAATACGCTCAAGTGGGACAAGATTGAGTCGGTGGGTAAATCGCCAGGATCGAGATCGAAGCACCAGATCTTCTTCGACGAGGCGAGGGATCTCCTTGTTCTTCATGGTGGTCTTGAGGACGGAGAGCCGACCAAGGATACTTGGGTATTCGACTTTACAACACGTTTGTGGAACGAGCTGCCAGCTGCTCCCGCCGTGTCTCTCGCAGCACAGTACGTGGATAGCACGCTCTACTCCATCAGCGGCGATTCAGACGTTCATGGCTCGATCCACTACATCAAGCCCGGCACATCTGAAGATCAAACCGAAGCACCAGAGTGGTCCACCATCGACTTTCCCACCAATCCTCTAGCTCCCGGACCTCGACCTCGTGTAGGTGGTGCAATGTCCCATGTAACGACAGGTTATGGACGACACTACCTCCTCTGCCTATTCGGAAGCAGAAAGGACGTCGACATATCTTCAGACGAAACTTTCACAGAGGACCACCCATTTTACTCTGACATGTGGTCACTGCAGCTTCCCTCTGGTGGCTTCACCGGATCCCGGGTCAAAGACGTCATCCGCGACGCCATCCCAGGTGTTGAATCTGGGGAATTCAGCTGGCATGAGCTTGAGATTGCACCCACTGAGTTGACGCAAACGACTGGAAAGGTGCATCCTGGACCTCGGGGCTTCTTTGGTGCTGATACCTGTTTGGATGGCAAGGGTGTTATTATGTGGGGTGGTGTCAATGCTAAGGGGGAGACTGAGGCGGATGGATGGTTGTTGAAGATAGGTTCATAGGGGTGTCGAGATAGTGGCACTAGGTATTAGGCGTATACCTGACAACAAAGGGTGTCTAAGGAGTTGTTGAGAATATATCATTATTTGGCAAGCATAACTATTCACTCCTACTGAATGCCACCAAACAGTTAGGTATGTTCAACCACAGAGACAACGTGATTATAGCCGTAAATCGACTCATATTAGGACTCCTGACGTGATGATGACGTATCCCGACTTTCTGAAATAGAATACACATCACTTTGCCCTTTCCATCTCTCCTTTCTCGAGCGATTTCCTGGAATGATTTCATCCTACACCAACAACTAAGATGATGCAACGCACAATTCTAAACTCGAGACAGCGAATCGCCGCTCGCTCAAGATTCCTTCACACCTTTACCTTACAACCAGACTCACCGCCAACGCATTCAGCAACGAAATCAGCGGAAGCAAAAAGTGATAGAACAACAAATACGCCAGCGACTACCGCTCATAACTCCTCATCTGAGGTCAAGATTACCAAAAAGACAAGTGCGCAACTCGATCAGGAGCTCAGAGAAAAACTAGAGATGTTCTCTGGTGGAGGCGGCAGCGCTGGGGTTGAGTATGAGGATGGAAAAGCGGAGGGTCTGAAGAGAGGAGTCAAATCAAACATGTTCCGAGTGATTTAAAGGCACTTTCTCGGACAGTGTATGGGATGATGCACTGCTGGAATTTTGAAATCTATGTAATTGTTATCATTGCTTCATCAAGCCCCTCAAAACATGAACAATTCAGCGCTCAACTCCAGCATGTATCAACTTCAAACCAATACCTCGTCTAACTTCTCTCGCATCATTATTTAGGCTTTCTGCCCCAGATGAAATAAACCGGGAGGTAGAGGTGAACAGCCGGGTTCGTGAGATCCTTCTTAACCTTGGCCATAAACACCTGAATCTCATCATCTTGCCAACCGAGAACGCGTGAGAAGAGGGCCGGGGTGTAAGAGGTGATGACTTGAGACTCTTGAGCGGCTTGGTACTTTCCGATTTCCTTTAGCTTGCGGTCTTTCGGCCACTGTCCAATAGGGCACTTTAAACAAGTCAGCATACGACTCTTCATAGAGTATGGGGGTACAAACCTTGTAGACTTGCTGTTGAACATCCTCAAACCCTGCATCTTCCATCGCCTTCTTCCATCCAATCGCGCAATCTAGTGGCTTTCCAAATTTAGCTGTGCCGTCGACCATGTGCTTCATCCAAACAACGGCGCTCTCAGCCTTGTCCTTGGTACCATCGTCTGACTTGAAGTCTGTATACACGGCTTGCATTTCCAAGTAACCACCGGGTTTCAGGTGCTTAAAGGCCTCGTCGAAAAAGTGCTTGTCGCTGCTTATGCAGCCTCCTAGTTCTCGGGCGTGGATGTAGTCGAAGGGTTGTTTGTAGAGCCAGGGGGATTCAAAGTCGTCGACTTCAAAGATACAGTTGGGCGGTGTCCTGTGTAATGTTGGTAAGAGGGATTAGAAAGGATGGGTGATACGTACCATGTAGGTTGGATGGGACTGAGATCAGTGCCCAGGACTTGAGCTGAGGGGAACTCGCTGATGTAACGCATGAGAAAGAGAACCAAATATTTTGCTGCGACCTTACTCTGCAAATTCCATGGCCCAGATACCAGTCCCGGTACCAAGGTCGAGTACCCTTTGAGGTTCCTTGATAGGGGCGAGATAAAGCTTTCCACCGAGAATAAGACGATAGATGTGATGACCTAGATCCATACGATCTTGTTCATCGTCGTCGTTGGGCTAAGACTTTGTGAGACGAATAGTTACACAACATGTCATAACACGTACCACAAGATAGGCACCCTCACGGAATGCATGATAACGGCGCCCATTCTAGAATAGTGTTGGTGAGACGGGGCCACATGTGATCGACACCACTAACCTCATATCTAGAAGGGAACGATTAGTGGGGCACAGATGTAAAATGAGACTTTAGTTACATACTTGTAGTTGCGAATACTAGAGTTGATGGACGTATAGTCGCTGGAAGAATCTCTAAAGGGGATATGTTAGATAGGGACTAATCCAGATCGGTTAGGAGACTCACGAGCCACCGAAGCTTGAATCGGCGATGGAGGCAGTATCCTGTGGGGTTGTCAGCATGAGAAATCTCTCGCAGTAACATGTGTGTTGCATACGTCAGCCTGTAGAGGGTTCTCAGCTAGGGTCTCCTGCAACTGTCGAGTGTCCTCCTGCGAGGGCTGAGTAGACTCGGGCATATTTGCAGATCAAATTCCTTTTCGAACAGAACAAAGTCAAACCAACAGAGGAAACAACAACGCAGATGCAGAGGAGAAAAAAGGGCGGGCCGTTGCCGGAAGCCACGTTCTTTTTGTGGTCTCTTTTATTTCCTTTGTTTTTTTCCCCCCACCCCCCACCACACCCTCATCAGACCACGGGGCGATTCCAGAGCGCAAGCCACGAAAATATTGTGCCCAGACTCTCTTTTCCACTTAAAACAAGGCTGGCAAAGGAGGTAAGCCAATGGGAAACACAGACTCCCGAGGGCTTGGTTTAGGCTATCCGGTCGGGGAGCGTTCCGGAAACAGGGAGGACCAAAGCGTAAGAGAGGCACATGCGCAAGGGAGGGGGGCTCGGGCGTTGCTTACGGTTGTGGAAGTTTGGTCGGATGTATCGGAGTTTAAGAATTGCTGTTGGGTATTGTTATTAATGCAGAGTGTTTATATCAGTTTGTCTCTCTTGCAAGTCAAAACTTGAGCTGGCACTATTTCTCGTCCCTGAGACGAGATCATCCCGCTTTGTGGGGAGATTTCCCGGAGAATATCGTCTAGGTCGATCACTAATCCAATTGCAGCCCGCTAGGGCTGGAGAGTAAGAAAAAATACGTTCTATTTAACGCTCAAACCTCCTAATTAAACCTATTTCCAATACTCTCAAACTGACGGCATCTTCCGCTAATGGAGGACTCCTTCGCAATTTCCTTTCCTCCATTCTTTGTTCTTTTCTCTTTCCTTTTTCCCGGCATTTGCGGAAGGAGGGTCAGCCGCATCCGGGCTAAATCCCACCTTCCCAACATTGCCCCCATGTACTACTGTGTGATTGGAGGGAGTCTAACCGAGAGACCGGATAACACTGGGGCAGCTGGCTTTGATTGGGCAACTGGATGAACCCCTCTTTTCGGGAATCGTTGAAGCCCCGCAGCCGTTCCTGGGTTCAGGTTCAGGGTAGCAACCACGACGTTTGTCACATGCTCTCCGCAATGCTTTTAACAATTGTCTAACGATTAGAGATAGGGACATTAAGTCAATATATGTAGTGGAAAGGCTTGGGTTATTTCTTTTTATTAAAGGGGTCGTGTGCGAGGCTGTACTCTTCTTTGTGCGCTTGTGTGATTTCACTCCTAGTTTCTATCTCAAATTAGCATCATTTCTATGATTTAAATAAGTAAGAATCCCTAACTCAGATCGAATTTAAGAAAAGAAAAGACACGATTCCTATTACAAAGAGTCTTGCCCAATATTAATAGTGTTTTCAAAACTGCCTCTATTGCTATTTAAGTCCCTGGCGACTATACTATCAATCCATTAGGTAGTTCACATAGCGCTTTTCTACCGAGGGCGTTGCTTTCTTTTCATGGCCCATGCGCAAATGGAATAATGGCAACAGCATTTGTTTTGTTTTAGTTGAAATTTTACCATTGACCTCTCCTAGATTTAGGACGCAAGCGCTAGGCTGTGTGACCTGCGACCGATCATTGAGCTTGGCTTGCTAATTGGCAGTGCTTGATTACTACGAGAAAAGTTCTAAAACTGCCTAAGAAGCGACTTGAAGCATTATTTGGCATGTAATTGAGTTGTTATTAGATATCAGAAGAGATCGTCATGCGTTGTCGCCATCTCTAGGGAAAATGACGCGATGCTCCGGTTAGACGATTACCGCCCCTGAGCAGATGCAAACAAATTTGAGTCAAACCTGGGTTGCCAAACTGGACAACTACTATCAGTCAATGAAAGTTTAGATCATGCTTATTAGGTATACTGTAAGGATGCAGACCGTGCATTATCTCTGTGATCGAAACCGCATTTCTCTGATTGACGAATCTGGTGAATTATACACGTTCCCACCTCTAGTTAGCAACAGCTAGACACAATTCAATGATTCTTTATTCCCTATCTGAGACTGATCATTTATTTCCACCCCTATAGTGAGATATAACAGCGGCATATTGTTATATCAGAGGTCGTTGCGAAACAAACTCTGAAGGCGCGTGTATGATTCGCACCAGTCAGGGGACCGAAGGTTTCGGCGTGACTCACCACTAGGTCGGCGTGCCAGTCGCTGATAATACTCCTGTCCCCTCTCACAAGCCAATGGCAGATACCATCACTCTGTGCATCACTGGGAATTGTCATACAACATGTCGGAGAAAAGGATCCTTGTTCTTGGTAGTGGCATGGTTGCAAAGCCATGTGTCGACTACCTGCTTCGAGACGAAAGAAACAGCCTCACAGTCGGTCAGTTTATTCTCAGCCCTTTCCTTTCTGGCCCCTGACCCCTCTAGCTTGTCGAACCCTCTCAACCGCTGAGACGCTCGTCAGTCAACGACCCCGTGCCAAGGCCATCGCCCTCAATGTCAAGTCCCCCGATCTCGACCGCCACATCGCCGAACACGACGTCGTGATCTCGCTCGTTCCATTCATCTACCATGCCGATGTCATACAATCGGCAATCAAGGCCAAGACACACGTGGTGACTACGAGTTACGTGTCCCCCGCGATGCGCGAACTCGACGTCGCGGCGAAGGAGGCGGGCATCACGGTCTTGAACGAAGTTGGTGTTGACCCTGGTGTCGATCACTTGTATGCCATAAAGACAATTGGAGAAGTCCATGATAAAGGAGGAAAGGTGAGATTTCCTGGCCTTGATTGTGTTCTGCAGGACTTACCTCGTGCTAGGTCAAGGAGTTCTACTCTTTCTGCGGCGGAATCCCGGCTCCTGAAGCAGCGAACGACAACCCTCTCCGGTTCAAGGTATGAGAATTTGGATCTTGCTCTACATTGTCGAACAAGGCTGACCACAATTGATAGTTCTCCTGGTCTCCTCGTGGCGCCTTGCTCTCTCAATACAATTCGGCAACCTTCCTGCGCGACGGAGAGGTTGTCGAGATCTCCAACCAGGATTTGATGGGCTCGGCTAAGCCGTACCATATCTTGGATGGATATTCGTTTGTCGCTTACCCGAATAGAGACTCGGCTCCCTTTCGTGAAGCTTATGGCATACCAGAGGCTCACACCGTCATCAGGGGATCGCTACGATATGAAGGCAACCCTGCTATGGTCAAGGCCCTGATTGACCTTGGATGGATTAACCCGGAAGAGAAGCCGTGGTTGAAAGAGGGGATGACATGGGCAGAGATTCAGCAAAAGGCAACTGGAGCTTCCTCGGCTGAAGAGAGTGATCTCGTTTCCAAGGTCGACGAGCTTTGTAGTTTGTCTTCCGCAGAGGAGCGAGACAAGATCATGTCTGGCCTACGCTGGATGGGCCTGTTCTCTGACCAGGTTCCAACTGTGCACGGGAACTTACTTGATACCCTTTCGGCACAGTTGGAGAAGCTGTGCAGCTTTAAGCCGGGTGAGCGTGACTTGGTGATGCTCCAACACAAGTTTGTCGTTGAATGGAAGGATGGCACTCAGGTATACAGCACTCCTCTCAACACCCTTCGGCTTGTTGTTAATGATAGAAACAGAACACCATCACATCCACTCTGGAACTTTTTGGAGACCCCAACGGAGACTCGGCTATGTCTAAGTCGGTTGGAGTTACCTGTGGGATTGCCACGCAGCTTCTTCTTGATGGACATACTCCTCTGAACAAGCCTGGTATCTTGGCACCGTACTCTCGTGAGATTTGCGACTTGATTAGAGTCAAAGTTGAGCAAGAGGGGATCAAGCTTGTGGAGAAAATACTGTAGTGGATGCGGCTAACACTGATGAGACTGCGCCTGACAGAGAAAGCTGGGGCCGAACTCTCTGCTTGCTAGGATGCATAATGGCACTGTATTTTCACATCGCCTATTCTTCTTCTTAGCCATGGATTCCTGCCTTATGTATGCTTGAGATGATTCAACACTCTTCTCGGTTGTCACTGCTGTTCTGGACGCTTTGCTGCCATGTCAAAAGTGAGAATTGCTACCATGCATTCCCAGGCACAGTTGAAAGTCCTCACTACCCAGAACAATCCTCCCAGGGGTTTGTTGACCCTTGTTCCAAAGTGAAAGGTAGCCCCTGCCTCCTTGCAACCTACCGCGAGACAAATCGCTCCGTCTAGCAACTAGGATCATAGCTGGAGCACTCCCAACGCGTAGTCCTCGAGCGTTTAGAGTGGCTGCAATGCTTTCTGCACATATCAGAGGGCCAGGGACAGCCCCTGAGTGTCACTAGTGACATGGAAACTCGCATTAAGAGGGTCAAGTTGGAGCAGGATGACGGCAGTCTTGACCTACCAACTCTGAAGCTACATGCATATGATAAAATGTGTGTGAATCAATGGGAACAGATAGTCCTGGGTCAGACACACATGATGGGGATGTTCATTCCCCTGCTTCACCCGTGCGCGTCTCGGCTACCTGGCATGTATGATGTATTGCTCTTGTGCTGATCCAAACAGTACTTGTTGGGTAATTAGAAAAATGGAGGAAAGAAAGACTCGTCGGAACCTTTACAAATCCCCAAGTCAGATCCGGTAGGGATCCGATTTACTTCAGCGAATCAAGAGGTGTAACAGAGACAGATTGGATTCATTCTGGGGGCCTATGCCTGCAATATATGAGCATGTTATAATGGATGATTGGCCATTTTCTCTGTGGGTAGAAGTGCCAAACGAGCCGTGAGATACCTAATGAATGATGGGAGCTTTGCGTCAAAAGAGTGTAAACCGCGCCATGTCCACCTCCTATGATGATCAGTAGTTCCTTGAACCTTTCAGAGCCAACAGCCACCAGGGGCGTATCACTTTTAGATACCATCAGGTGGGTTGGAGGCATCGTAAGTGATGAAACTACCATCATCGAGTCGCTGCGTGATGATCTCGGCATCATGCACATCCCAAGGACTGAACTGAGGAGCCCGGGGCTCCGCCCGACTCTTTCCCACCTCTAGCTCCGCAGGGTCTTTGTTCAAATCTGGCAGTAGATAGTCCTCAAAGTTGACCGGCTCCCTCGTGACGAGAACTTTGAAGCGGTCGCTCATTCGAAAGCATGGCTCGTCCTTGGCCGTGGAGAGAAGAGGGGGGATCACAATGTCGACAATGACATCCGGGGAGATCCGTTTCCCCTTGGCAAGTTCTGAGCTACTCTCAAACAGCCCAGGGTACATCTCTGAAATGCCATAAGCGGGTGAAAGTCCAAGGATGGTCACATAGAGAGTCAATGGGGAGTTGTTTTTGAAACAGAGTCTCCAGCCGTCCAGAGAGTGAGGCTTGAGCTGATTCCGGCCCGTCTTTTCCAAGCGAAACGTATAGGGCAGAGACTGGCCCAATGGAGCCGCCATGTCAACCAAAAGTTGGTAGGATGAGAGGTGATCGAGTAAGCCCGTCAGCTGTTTGACGCTTGTGTCATCATATGCCGAGATCAAAGGCAAGTTTGTCATGGGACGCCTGGCTTTGTCCTGCAGAGCGAAGTTGTCGTCCTCATCAATCTGTACGGTGAAGTCGGCATCCTCGTCTGGTGCAGTGAACTTCAACTCGAAAGGTGAACCTGGACTTTCCCTGAAATCGCGAAGGTGGTCTAGGGCAGTGCTGCCGTCACCTGGCGGCAACTGAACATGGACAATCTTGCGGCTGGACCGCGTGGAGAGTCGGGCGAACCATCCTGACTCAACAATGTTCAAAGAGCTATGCGAATCGCGAACAAGGACGGCGGTAGATGTGAACTGGTCCACGGTGGTGATTTGGACTTCAATACCAGATGAATCGTCTGCCGTGATCAATCCGAGGGTGGTCTGAGAAGGGGGATACAACAAGAACTTGTCTCCTTTCGCGACTTGAAGTGAAGATCCCCTGTTCAGTGTCACGTAATCCCGGCTCTTGCTGATGACGTTGGCCTGGCCTCGTGATTTGGCGGCTAGAATCCCAGTCGCAAAAACAATGCGATCTTGCTTGCCCAGACGCAGAGGATTCTGGAGAAGCCTTGGGTCGGCTTTCATCTGACTGACCATGACTTCTTGTAAATGCCTGTAGGTAACGGGATCGTTGGCATTAGAGAGCTGCTTCAGCGCCTGCAGGAGGAAGTAGCTCAAGGCACCACGGCGAACCCCGGTTTTGGCGGGGAAGAGGCACTCTTTGGCTTTCTCATTGGGATGGCAGGCGGCAATGAGGTTGTAATTCCGGTCGCGATACAGCGGACTTGTGTAGTCCGGATGGGCAGTCCGATCATCAGCATCCCCTTCAATACCACGATTGGCCAGGCCTGGGTTTGTGTGGTTTGCAGAACGTATATCCTCGTCGTCAGGGTCGAGTTCTTCGCGGTCGGCACCTCCCGAGTGACAGGAGTCTAAGACGGCGAGAACAGTATGCGTTTTGGCAAGTCGTTCCAGAAGATTACCCAGCTGGACGTCGGTAATCTCCTCTTGCCAAGTGCAAATCGTCTCGTCTTGCTGGCCTTTTTTGAGGTCGTACTTAGTGTTGCGCTGAGCGCCGTGACCAGAGTAGTGGAAATAGACAAAAGCACCTGGCTCCTCCTGTTCCAACTTCTCAAGTGCTTCGATCACGTTCTTCTTGGTTGGAGTCCCAGGAGCTGTGGAATGGGGGTCGCTTCCAATCGGGGCGGTCAGCATCGTGATGTTCTCGGGTGGCACCCGGAGCTGAGATTTGAGGAATTCGTATGCATGCGTGACATCCCGAACGCATCCGGAGAGGCATCTGGTTGGGGGTTTGTACTGGTCGATGCCAACAAGAACGGCGTGTCGGTTCTGGCTTTCTGCATGCATGACTGTGATGGTTGGAAACCAAGTGAACACTACTTAATAGATACTGGATGTTTTCTAGGGAAGAACAAATGAGGACTCGAAGAAGTTGAATTGAAGCAACTTGTCTCGTTCTCACTGCCTGGTTTTATAAACACATAGGCAGGCACTTGATTGGATCTTTCAAGGGAGAGCCTGATCAAGTTCTTAGGCATGCTTACGCCTTTCCGTGAAGCCACACTCCTAATGGCTTGCTGAGGGCTCGCTCCTATTTGCCAGAAAATGAGGCCTCCAACATGGCTGACCAGATAACAGCTGCCGACATATACAACTTCTACTTCTAGCTATCCGCCTTTGCACTTTCATGAGTGGCAAGCTGAAAAAAGTCTTGGCTGATTGTTCTCGGGTCAACAATCTGTCCGACTCTTCATATAATGGAAAATGGGCAGTTTACGCCGAGGTTTTTGGATTTGGCGTGCGATTAGGTATGATCAGATACTTTGAAGTTGACGGAGCTATCTCAAGCGGCAAAGCATAAGCCATGAACACCATCTTGTCTATCCGTTATCCCGACTTGGGAGCAAGCATACCCTCATTAACATGGAAATCGCCCCGGGAGGAGCTCGACAAGGCTATTGAGGAAGCACGTCTTGCTGCCAGGTCAGATAACACACCTGACCGAGCCGCGATTCTGGACAATGGGAGCATCGCCTTGCTCTTCAGATACGGCCAAGATTTGGGTCAGAATCCCAGAGAAATTGAAGAAGCTGTTGACCTTAGTCGAATGGCCGTCAAGGCACTTAGGCCTATGGCCCGGAACGAGGGTCTCGTCCTGAGTCATCGATGCTCTATTTTGTTAAGCTGGTCTGAGGTCATAGACGATCTGGAAGGCTATGACAAAATTCTCGAGGAAGCTTATCTGCATGCCACGAGAGCCATGAAACTCCTAGCCTACGACAAAGTGGCACTCTCTCAGGCGCAGTCACACATTTGCCAGATACGATTGCAACAAGCTTTCCGAGACAACAAGCATGAAACCCTCGATCAAGTCATTACCGACCAGAAGGAAATTGTCAAAACCAAGCATCCGAGTCCCGATTTGCTTGCAGCCAACTACAATCGTCTCGGAGGCATGCTTTGGGAGCGCCATAATCGTACTGGCTCCCGCCAAGATCTTGATGATGCCATCGCGGCCCATTATCGAGCAGCAGGTCTGATAAAGGAGCTGGACGATGCAGACTTGTTACCGACGCATCTGAACCTCGGAAGAGTCCTCATGAGACACTACCAGGTGACTGGGGCTTACCAGAGCCTGGATGCCGCGATAGCACAGATCGCCATTCCCATCAAAGCGTATATTCCTGGCCGAACCTCAAAAGATACACCGAGGGATCATGCTATGGCACTACACGAGCAAGCCATCGCGTTGCAGGCCAAGTGCCAGCACTTCCTTAGGACGGACCTTTCTGTGGCGACTAATGCACTTGATTCTGCCATTCAGTCTGGCCGTGACGCACTGAAGCATCTCGACTGCGAGGATGTGAGGTACTTTCCGGTCCTCACCAGTATTGCTACTTGGTATGGGACCAAAGCTTCGATCACCAAGAATAGTTCCTGGGGAGACGAAAGCCTGAAGCTGCTCGAGCAAGGTCTCAACCCTGAGTCCAAGTCACTGGACTACGCTGCCTTACGAGCGTGCATGGCACATGTACTCGAGGCTCAGTTCCAGGCCCTAAAGCAGGACTACCCAGGGGATGCACTTAAAAAGTTAAAGGAAGCTGTACGATGCGGGCGAGAAGCCGTGGAGTCGAGCAAGCCAGGTCATGTCTTGCTAGGGGAACGCCGACTAAATCTCGGAAAGATGCTTTTGAGCAAGATGAAGCATAAAGGCAAGCGAGAACATCCGGACGAAGCGAGGGAAACTTTGATCCTCGCAGCCAAGACAGAAAATGCGCCTCTTGTCATTCGCATCCCAGCTGCCCTCCAGGGCAGCTTGAGCCTATTTAGGGTAAAAGAATACCACGAAGCACATGAATTAATCCAGGGAGCCATCGGTCTACTGTCAACAAACAGCTTGATGGCTCTGTCTTCCAGCGACCTTCGAGTCTTGATGCGTCACCTATCCGGACTGGGTTCTTTGGCGTCGTCTATTGCCCTTCTGGATGGTCAATCAGAGTTTGAAGCATTACGACCACTCGAAACAGCTCGGTGCGTGATATCTGAGTTGGCAATGAGAGGAAACACGGACTTGTCTGAGCTACAAATTGCGAGGCCGGACATGGCAAACGAGTATACCGAGACAAACTCCAGATTAAGACAGACAATCAATCAACTCCAGGGAACTGAGCAGTTGAAACTTTCCCCAGTTCCCTCAGCATCTTCTCAGAGCCTCCAAGAGCTTCAACAGACACTCATTCGTTCTATCCAAGCCCAGGAAGAGAAGATTCGAGCTCTTGAAGGTTTCGAGGGCTTTCAGCTGCCATTGACGGAGTCTGAAATGAAGAATCTTGCCTCTGACGGCCCTATTATCACCGTCAACGTCAGTATGATCAGTTCAGACGCCTTTGTCGTGACCGAAAATGGCATCGAGTGGATTCCCCTCCCGAAGATGGAGTACGATACCCTTCAGAAAAAGCTTGAAGTCTTCAGCCGACATGGGAACGTGGCTCGTACCGCTATCCCGAGAATTCCAGAGCATCAGAGATCTGGAAACACGTGTGAAACGCTTTCTGGCGCTTTGCGGTGGTTATGGGATACCGCTGTGGGCCCTATCTTGGAGAAAACACCACTGAAGGAAACCAAGCGTGTCTGGTGGATTACGTGTGGCCTTGCTGGACGAGCACCGCTCCATGCTGCTGGTAACCACTCTCCAGGTAGCAACGACAACACTGTCAGCCGCGTCAAATCTTCCTACATCTCTTCATTCAAGGCACTTCGTCATGCTCGAGTGCAGCAAAAGAGATCATTGCCTCAACCTACATCTCCGGTGGCCACGGTGCGAGCTAAGCGAAACATGTTGCTCGTGACCGTATCGCATAACCCGCCATACCACGACCTTGACACCAGCGGAGAGAAGGAGGTCATTGAAAGCGTTTTCGGGAATCATGAGTCTCCCACAGTCCCAGTGGACTTCACTCATCTTCGTGAGCCGAGTCCGGCATCAGTACTGAGACAACTTCCCAACCACGCGTTCGTACACTTCGCGTGCCACGGCGCCTCCATCGACCGTGACCCTTCGCAAAGTGGCCTGATTCTTGTCGGGAAAGATGATCAAGAACAAACGATACCCGCCATGTTGACTATCGCCCGCTTAGAAGAGGTATTTATGGAGAACCCACTTCAGGTCACTGCAGGCGCTGGAGCGCTGGCTTACCTCTCAGCTTGCTCAACAGCAGAGCAGACCAGCAGTGGCCTCCCCGACGAGGCCATTCATCTTGCCAATTCTCTTCAGGCTATCGGGTTCCGACATGTCATTGGCACCATGTGGGGTGCTGATGACGAAGCTGCCGGCGACATAGCGCGGCGCTTTTATGAAGGGCTGTTGGAAGACGAGGAGAAGCGGAGAACAGATGGGATTCATGGGACTGGTGGAGGGGAGGATAAAGGAATCGATGCGGCGGGGGCGTTGCACAGAGCCGTTACTGGCTACAGTGCGGATATGATGGGATCTGAAAGCAAGCGTCTTTTATGGTGTCCGTTTATCCATATCGGGGTTTAAGTCAGATCGGAAATTTGCCCCTTTGTTGCCTTGGATTGATGGAAATAGCCTAACGAGGCGGAGAAATTGGGTTATAATGGAGGAAATCAAATTGAGAATATCTACCACCCTAACTCGATTGCATTCGAGCTGTGTATCAAGTTATCAATTAGTTTGAATTCCAACTATCTTTTAACGGTCAAATTTAGAGGCTAGAGTGACGCTCTCTGCCCTTCCTCGAGTGACCGTATTGGTAGTGAAGCTGTAGTCATATATGTGCCCCCATTACCCAGCCAAGCATCACTGCCCAATTCGTTACTGCCCAATATTGGAGAGTCGCAATCGGGATGCATGACGCACTCGTATCTGCACATATGGGTCCACATTGGCTACGCGGGGTCGATTCCTGCCGCAGAAAGGAACCCTACGTGGCGTTGTATAACTAAGGAGATAAGTACGAGATCAGTCCCACGACTTTGCCATATTTGTTTGCACCTTTCATCCCTGCCCCTCGACACGAAACCCGGTATGTCTAGGTCGGGAGATGATAGGATCACCAGTATGGCTGATATTGGCTGTGCCACATCCGACAAATCATTAACGAGTGGTGATTTCATCCAAGCAATCAAGGGCTGGCTACAGATCTGCGACAATCAACATTCATTCTCAGTCAAACCACAGACACGACAGAGTCCAAGCTGGCTTATCGACACAGAATGCCAATGTATCGTGCGTGGAACCAATCATCAATACCTCGCTCTCAGCTATACGTGGCATGAACCCTTTCCCTTTACGCCAGCGAAGTCCAAGAAGCCCTTTCAGTTGGGCCTGGAGACTCTGGCGATGCTACAACAGCCAGGTTGCCTATCAAGGAGCGAAATTGCGAATCAATTACCAAAGGTTATCAAAGATGCCATCGAGTTTGTCCCTCTCATCGGACACAGATACCTCTGGGTGGATAGACTCTGTATCGTCCAAGGAGAGTCATCCACACAACTGGAAGTGATGCGGATGGACGAAACCTACTCAGGTGCTGCTCTGACTATAGTTGCGGCATCCAGCTACGGTCTCTATGGAAAGCGTGAGATGACGGCAAAGAATGCTTCTTTTGAAGAAATTCAACACCATCAATCCAGCGATATTCAAAATGTCCTAGATCTCCATTCTAAAGACGCATCTTATTGTCGCGATATCGAAGTCAAGGCACATTACCACGCTGTCTCTCAAACGAGATGGGCCACGCGAGGCTGGACTTACCAAGAGCATATCCTCAGCAACCGACTTCTCTTCTTCTTGGACGATAGGATCTTTTGGGAATGTGAAGCTTCAGTTTGGGACATGTACAGACTGTCGCCTCAAGCAAACACACAGAGAGACGAGGCCGTATCGGATATAGGAAAACGGCTTCTTACCACAGATTGGCCAGACCTCAGTCTTTACGTTGACTTGGTTTGCCCTTATAATGGGCGGAGCCTCACTTATCCTGGAGATGGCCTCTCAGCATGTTCAGGGTTGTTGAACCGTCTGACTCGAGCATTCACTAGCGGCTTCATCTTCGGATTACCAAGGGCCGCCCTCGATCATGCACTTTTATGGCAGCCGCTACGGAGGTGTTATAGGAGAGAGGAACTAGCAACTGGGACAGGTTTTCTCCTTCCCTCGTGGTCTTGGTGCGGCTGGCAATGTTACCTGGATCCTCGGAGCCTCTTATCTGGTACTTCATCCCTTCACGCCTCTACACGCGAGTCTATTACTTCAAGTTGGGTGACTGAAGGTTGTGTCGAATGGAACATCCTTACCCTCAGCGGGCGAAGAATCCCGATATCAGACTCTTCTACATCTAACGACATATTAACACAGCTAGCATGCAGGACAGAGCGAGCATATTTTTATATAGCAGATATTCTTGGGATCGAAGGAAGCCCAGAACGTGGCTTTCGTGGTGGTTGGATCCGAGCCTTCGGGCATCCGGTTTTAACAGACAACCCCCTGAACGAGATGATGCCTGTGGTGGTCCTCCGAGACAAGGAAATGAACTTTTCAGGGCTTCTCAAGATGACGGACGATATCAAGTGCCAGCAGGGGGACAGGATTGAACTCATCGCGATCTCGAAAGGTACTGCCAACCGCTCTGACATCCGGGAGTGCCTGGAGGAGAGGGTATTCGAAAAGAGTCAATACGAGGGAAGCGGGCCTTTTCAAGCATCATTTGACGAGAATGGATTGTGGATTGATGACTTCTCAGGACATGACGTTGGAACTTATCAGATTACTTTTGAAGGTGATGAGGAACCTGAGCTCAAACGGATAAACCAATACTGGGGGAAAGAAGAGACATGTCGGTTCTACAATGTTCTTTGGGTTGTACGGAAGGAAGATGTGCATTATCGAGTGGCATGTGGGCGGATTGCGGAGAAAACTTGGATTGCGGATCGGTCTTCAGAGATAGATGTTGTTTTGGGTTAGTTTCTTAAAGTACAACATTTGGCCTAAAAGTTCGGACTCAAAATAGTATAATAACCCGAAACTCAGGCTGCCTGTGGTGTTGTCTTGACGCACTGCCTGATGAGGCTCCTCTCCCACCACTGCTCCTTTCCAGATGATGATAGACATAATTCCAGCCCGTTGCCCATTTTCCACTACACCTAATATGACACCCAAGAATCGCCACAGCAGGCTCCAGTATGATAATGAACGCCCTGATGACAATGATCGACCTCCCATTCATAGCACCTACCCTTCATTTTGTCCATAAGCTGGTTAACCGCCTGAGTAGCCTCATCTCTGCGAAAAGCATGCGGCCACCCAAACCCCCTGTAAAGCTGCCTGATATACTGATAATCCAGGTGTGTCCCCCAATGTTCCTCCTGCTGAGACACGACTTGTTCTTCGGTGACTACGTCGGTACTTTCAGGAACATTCTCGTCAAGGATAGTCCTGTTGTGACAGGGGATAAGCTGAAGGTTCTCGAACTTGCCCCTGAGTTCGTCGAAGTAGGTCCTGACGTCGACGGGATCTCCTCCATCCATGCGAAGATTCTCCTCGCTGACTTCGCCGTCCCAGACGTTGAAATACATGGCCTTCCCACCTGTTTCCCAACCTTGAGAGAAGGGGAAAGTATCAGAGACGTCAATTTCCCTCCCTCTTCGCTCAGAGTAGTGAGAATCTCCAAGAAGCTGTCCCATAAGATCAAATTCCTCCTCAACGTCACGGCGAGACATTCGCGTATAGTCAAGCAGTCGTGACTTGTAGTGAAGAAGCGCTTCGGGGGCTTCGTCAAAGTAGGGTAGATGTCGTATCACCTCGTATACCCGAGCTGACTTTGGCGAGGCCGTGGACTCGGGGATGTTTGGCCATCCACCTGGCGGCGGCATCTTTAGGTTGACATCCCGGAAGTGGATGGTTTTAAGAAAGTTGTAAAATTCTAGGAAGATTTCTACTATTTCTTCGACAGAATAGGCGGGTTCAGTAGGAACGTCCTCATCACTGTCAGACCAGTCTGATTCGAATTCCTCTGATGAGGGCGGCGTTGAGGGTGGTGTGGATGGAGATTGGCTCCGCTCTGACATTGTAGTTTGTGAAATTGCTTTTAGTTGGAAGAATGGGCTAGACGAAAGGGGAAAGTTTAAAGAGTTGTTGGTTGGGCATATTGAAAGATATTTATGAAGCGAGAGTCCACAAGGGTCCAGGGGTAGCCTCAGGCACCTAGCAACTCGGGTATTACCCTTCTTGGCATCGGATCCATTATACGCGAGTGTCATGAAAGAGCCTATAATGTGTTTCACGGCATTGAATTCTCGTGTGGTCAAATATTGATAACCTTGGTCTCTGTTACTGCGGTTCATGGTCCCTATGTAGAGATGAAGGCGACCTCAAGATAGCACGCTCGTTGCGCTTTCTTGACCTCGATTTCTTACAGCCATTTAGTGCAGGGTGAATGTGGACTATCGAGAACTCTCCCGAATGACTGCGCTGTAGTTATGGCAACTCTGGTTCCATACCGCCGAGCAATTCACCTTCACCTGGGGTCTCGATGCCAAGGGTTCATGTGTCATAGTGGAAACAACGGAATATTCTGTGACGGTCTCGCCCCCTTTGTTGCAGCTCCTCAGCTCGAGTGTGTTCTGGGCAATGCCCACCGTCTTGGTCTGATCCTCGGGCTTGATGCTGCAACTTTTCGTCCGAGTGTTGCTGGGTTTGGTATTGCTGGGGCTGACGTCCTTGCTCTCGCGAGGCCGAGGTCGAGGATTACCTTCGTCGCCCTTCTTTCCACTGTGCTTCTTGATCTTGGTGGGCTCTTTGTAGCTCGATTTGTCCCTCGGTGCGAAGCTCAGGATATCAAAGGCCTGCTTGATCTCGCTTGGCACTAAATGGGATCCGCCGCATGGGCTCAACCACCACTCAAACGCGCCGAAAGGATCTTCTTCTTTTGAGTAGACATAGTTGGTCAACTCAACTGCTGTGAGCGCCATATCTACCTTCGGCGTTAGTAAGGATAGTAAAAGCTTAGGGGGACCAGTCGACACTCACCAACACCAGCAGTGAGCGATCTGCCTCCAAAGATACTCAAGCCGACGTCTATGACGAGCTTGAGGGCTGACATGAGGATGAAGCAGCCGATCTAGTAGACCTCGTTAGCTTCCAAGGTATGTCACGGTCGACGCAAGTTACCTGGCCAATCGCGGGTAGCGCTTCAATAAAATGGTCCACCATATCATTCGCAAGCCAATTATCACAGCTGCATTCACCTCGAGTGACGAGTCTTCCAGTCGACGGTTGGCGCTGCTAGGGTATACTCTTGAGGCCGCCCTCATTTTCAGGGCTCCAGAGGATGCAGCCCCAGTTACTGGTTCTGTTTTCTTCCTTGGCTTTGTCCAGTGTCGATTGACAGGCCTTCTTGCAACCAGCGAGTTGCTGTGGGTCTTGGTAACCGTCTTTGTAGATGAGACATTGCTTGTCGTTCTTTTCTCGGTTCTTGACTGAGTCTTCTTCAAAGTCTGCAGGAACTGTAACCACACCTGGTGCGTGATCATTGCTCCCTCTTTTCTCTCTCTTCCTCTTCCCCCCTTGGTCGGTGTTTGTGATGGTAGTCTGGCATACTTTAGGTGGACAGTAGCCATACCTGCATGTGAAGTTACAAAGACGGTTTAAGTTAACGCTCAAGATATGATATTCGCAGATACCTTCGGGGCAGAAGCCGTAGGCGGCGCAGGAGAAACCGCAGAGATCGTACGTGGCGAAGAATTGTTCACCACCTTCAATACGGCCCTCTCCCGGCTCAGGTCTTACGACCTGTGAGTCGTCGAGATTGATAGCCGAGTCGGCTAATCTGATCGCGCATAAAATGGCAATAAATAGTGTTGGAAAGTAAGGGCGCATAACGACACGCTAGGGAGTGTAGGGGTTGGCGATGAAGGAAGTGGTGTAAGTTGAGGATGGGCGAATGAGCGAACGGATATTTAGGCCTTAACTAAAGTAGGTATGTATACATTTGAAGAGACGCAAATAATTAAGAGTCGATTTCTTCAAAAGGGAATGACGAAGCGAGTGATTGAACGCCCGACTCACCAGACTTATGTCACGAGATATCTCTTCACGGACATGACACCCGAGGGCACGGGGAGAAATACCTGTGTGGTTTTGGCTACTTCTATGTCATATGAGGCCCTTTAAGTGACCGTGAAACAGCGATGATTTATCCTGTCGTTGCTGAAATTCACAGAGTTCTGCGTAAGACCATCACGAATAGACCGACAACAGAGGCATAAATCCCAAAAAGCTGTGATGTTAAGTATCCAAAAACAGGGGAAATGGCGGAGATCTTCCATCGCTAAATTAGAAGCAGCATGAGCCCCGGCCGCTGTTCACCACTGTAGAGACATAAATTGTGAACCACAAATGAGCACTGCGTTAGGCTGCGGTTCACTGCTGACTTGTGCACTTGAGTCAATGCCTAAGCAAGCAGAATATCACTAGGCTATCGGGGTATTTGACGTGACTGGGATATCCGATGACAATTATGACACAAAATCTATTTGTTTACTACCAGCAACGCCCCAGGCCCTGTCCTAGGCCTATCCCCTCAGAGCACCGACGACACAGTCCTTCCCCCCATTTTTCAATCCAAGTGATATCCAACCACCTTCTTTCAATTGCCACTAAAATGCTTAAGCCCGCTAATACTACCCTTCACAAATGTATCTGAACCGTCATTCCAAGTCTCAGCAGATGCATAGTCTCAGTTTGTAGACCCCTTTGAGTTACATGACCGGGTTGATGTAGAGTAAATTGGATGTGTTAAAATACGGAACGTGACCAGGCCTATGGGAGGTAACGCTATTAAATGATCACGCCTCGTCCTCATCACTCTGGGCAAGAATCTCATCCCACCTCCTATCTAATTCATCTCCATCGACAATTTCGCCCTCCTCCCCGGACTCAAAGTCAATAAACCTCACATTCTCCACTGGACATGGCCACCTCCAGAATTCTAACCCGTCATGCCAATTGAGAACACCATCTTCACAAAGGATGTACATCTCTTGGAGATTAGTAAACGCCTCCCAGTCTTCGGATGCGGAATAAAAGAATCCTTGACAGTTCTCCCTCTGAAACTTGAGGCGGCGAATGATCCGTCGGCAGTCACCGAGCCTGCGAAACCAGGTTTTTCCAATAGATATCAGATCTATATCATAGTTGACCCAGAGATATCGCGGTTCTGCTCCGATAGCGAAGCCGCGCTGGTAGAGGCCGAGATTTCGTGACTCGTGGCATGCCTGCATCACCGATGGAATGGGAGTTGTCGAAGTTGCGTGGAGGGTTTTGAAGAAGCCCCAAGGGGCATCTTTGAGACGGATTTCGACTTGACGAGGTTCGACTGTCAAGTGCCAGATGATGGTGCGGATTTCGAGGGGAAGATGGGGAAATGGGTGGAAAGTGGCCATTTTTTTACCCGTGGACCCTATGGTAAGGGATTTCGCAGCGGTTGTTGGTTGAAACTTGGTCGGTCTGAGGGACGGCAACTCTAGAAAGAATGGTTAATAGAAGAGTGCCGAGGTTGAGCGGTGGATGTTGGTCGCGGGCTTATACGTCAAGGGTCAGGCCGGGTTCCGGAGTGAGTCATGTGTCAACCGCGGTACCCTGTCTGCGGCGCAGGGATCGCAAAGGTTACTCTGTTTCATGCAGTTGGTTGAGCACCTGCCTATAACAAGTTGGTCGGATGCCCACTTCAAGACCAACACAGACAACCTGTTGGATGAGTCGACTGATAAGCGGAATAAAAGGGGCTGTGAATATTTCCAGGTCCTAACTGAAACGCACCATCTTCTCTCTTGCTTTTTTTCTTCGCCCTCAACCTAAGTCATACGAACAGAACCACGCGTGAATTCAACATGAGGACCTCATTTTCATTTTCACTTTTGGCTCTTATCCTCGGTTCTCGATTGTGTGCCAGCAGCGCAACCCCAAATCTTCAGTGGGATCCTGAAACAATTGACTCTTGTGTCGAGTGGTACGACAATGCAGACGGCGAGACATGTGAATATGTCAGAAAATACTTTGGCATCACTCCAGAGGAGTTTACTGCGTGGAATCCTTCTGTCGGCCTCGACTGCAAGCCGTGGAGGTATCAGTCTTACTGTATAGTGACCAAAGAGAGGTTGGCCACTGCACCACACAAGCTGACAACAACCGAACCGGCCATTACTATCACCCCAACCCCGTCTACTACCACCCTGGGACCCTCTCCTGCTGCTTGGACTCATCTGGGCTGTTATGTCGATACCAACGCTACCTGGCCAGTGCTGGAGAAGCGCATGAGCAAGGAAGGTGGTGACGCGACTTTGACAATCCGCAAATGCGAGGATACTTGTTACCGCGCTCAATTCGAATTCGCCGGCGTCAAAGGGGGGAATGAATGCTGGTGCAGCAGCTTCGTCGATGGCGAGCGGACACGCAACGAGACCGAGTGCAATACGCTGTGCAGCGGGGACAAGACCAAGATGTGTGGCGGCAAGGACCTCATTAATGTTTTTGCGCCTGACTGGGAGAGTACGGGCGAGGTGGATGAAGAGACTTCAACTAAAGCTGATGCTACGACAAAGGTGGAAAGTGAGCTTGTCAGTGGCTCGACAGAGGTGGAGGGTACGGTCGTCAGCGCCCCTTCTTCCACATCTGGAGCCATGAAATACCGCCCCGTATTCCAATGGTGGCCGTTGAATAATGGAGGAGGTACAGAAAAATAAACGCCCGTTGTTCACTGGTCTCTTGAAGATGATCATGCTATCATACTCCAAAACTTGAAAATATGCCCACTATCCAGCCGAGACGCCTCGAAAAACCCAGTTGGTACGCACAGAGACGTCTCGGCCAATGGTCAGGGATAGCCAATCATGTCAGAAGTTGCATAGATGCCAAAAAGCCTTCATAAAGAGCGTAAAGAGTCAGCTCCGGTCTTACGGACTGAGGTTCCAACTCGACCTTTGGGCACCATATCCCAAGTGAAATGCCTGCCCGCTGCCTGTGGTACGAAATCTTTCGTAGATACATGACAGGATCATGAAAGCCATCCCATTAATTATAATTTTTAGGATGACACCTCTAAAAGATGCATAATACAGCCAATGCAGCGGAAATTGTCTACTTAATTGCCCTCATCGCACAGCCTTTGGACCACTTCGCTTGTGTGAGTGAGGGAGCGAACATGTGACGTCACATTTGCGAGCGTGTTATCCTAATCATCCTTCATCTCGCCTCCGTTTTATTACTAATTTTATACAATTTTCTGCCAAAAGAATTCCTGCGTAATGGATCACCTTTCCCTAATTTCAATGCCTCTATAGCAAGAGATCCAGGATGAACACAGCTGTCGATGAACTCCACTCTCCCATTGGTGCTTACCTGAGTTGCGGACGTGGTGGAGTCAACTGCGGAAGCCTAACCAAAGTAGGAAATTCGTTCCGCTCGCGCTGACAAACATCAGCCAAAGCATCACCTCCCCTACCCTATCACTATGACGACCTGTTCTTCAATCTGTCCAGATGCATACAGTGACACGCAAAGACATCTCAATGCATCCCAAAACGCGCAAGGCTTGTGAGCCGTGCAAGTCTGCAAAGCGAAAATGCACCAAGCAACTTCCTCAGTGTCGTCGTTGCGAGCTTCGAGGGTTAGTCTGCTCTTACGAAGCAAATCCGCGAATGGTTGTTTACGGGGCGAATGACAACGTTGGTGATTTAACCAGGTTACCACAACACCACGAAGAGCAAGCTGTCTCATCATTCCTACAACCCCCTCAACCAGAGGTTATCGCCATTGACCCACAACTGGGGTTGGAGCTGCCTACAACAATTACTTCCCCATCCCCGTCTCTAGATGATCTGAGATCAGCTTGGTTCTTGACTCCAGACTCCTGGGAAGTCAGTTCAGTTGACACATCTCGTCTTGTACCAATCTCAGTCGACGAGGTACATATTTGCTTCGATAAGACCAGAGATTGGCTGAAGGAATGGGTTGAGACTGGAAGCAACCCCTTTATCCACCCTGAGCTGAACAAGAAGAGCGTCCCGAGCTGTATTCAAGACGCTTTCATGGCTCTATCAACATATTTTAACAAGACGGACAAGACAAGCGATATGGTCTATCGATTTATAGAAGACAAAGCAAACAGGCTTACTGTCTCACATGATCGTCCACAGGCTAGTATTATTGACGAGATTGGCCGCGTACAATCGCTTTTTATCTACACTTTTATCCGCCTTTTTGACGGAAATATTCGCCAGCGGCACTACGCAGAACAGCACCTGCCTATTCTACACCGCTGGGCTAAGCAGATGCTATCTCACGCCTCGTGTGCCACCAGCGACGACAGGCTCCTCCTTCACAATGCCCTCACAGTCTACACCCCAGAACTCACCTCGAATCCACCCGTCCCCACCCATGCATCCCCAGAGCAACTTCTATGGCATGCATGGATCCTCTCCGAATCAGTCCGAAGAACATGGTGCGTCTCCATGATGACCCAGTCGGGATATGAACTGTTGAAAACAGGCACTGGGCCGTGCTTTGGAGGGGTGAAGATTACGACGAGGAGGGGTGTTTGGGATGCCAAGACGGCGGCCGCGTGGACTGGTATATGTGCGGAGCGGAGTGTGGGATTCTTTCACAGGAATGAGACCGAGGTGCTGTTGGAGGAGAGGAGTATGGATGATGTTGATGTGTTTCCGCTGGTCTTGATGGGGTTGGATTTTGGACCTGATAGGATGGAGAGGTGGCGGAATAGCGGTCCACACTGAGCCTGTCAAAAATAATGTCTGTAACTAGAATTAGATTCCGACAGTAAATATGTCATCATGTGTCTGATTGCTAGTGTTCATTAGGATTGTTGGTAATACAGCGATTCCCGCAACCCGCAGACGTTTCCGCCAGGACCCGCCTAGCTTCCGCCGCTTATATGATCTTACCCAGCATCAACGTATATAAACTCTCGAGATGCTCTTCGAGTTTGAATTCATCATCTCAGAACAAAAACATCTATCCATTCACCATTCCATACCAACCTTACCAAAAAGCCCGTCCCCAATTACTCCTCAAAATGGCTCGACAGTGGATCTTGAACAGCCAGGAAGGCTTCGAAACCTCCCTTGAGTACCACGAAAATGTTCCTGTGCCCTCCCAGGCAGAACTTGGCCCAAATGAGGTTTTGGTCAAGATACATGCCGCTAGCCTCAACTACCGAGAGCTTGTTATCGCTGGTCCTATGGTAAGTCACCCTGTCCTCAGACATCATGCAGCCCTAACTGGAAGCAGGGTGTCAACGGACCCATTACTCCTCCCGTCGTGCCAGGCTGCGATGGCGCTGGGACTGTAGAGGCAGTCGGTTCATCCGTCAAGGGCTTCAAGCCTGGGGACAGAGTCGTGACCAATTTCGATCCTTCGATCCCCGATGACGCCTTCTCTACGGTCGCTCAAGTCCCCACCATGCTTGGACAAGGCACTGATGGAACACTACGATCGATTGGTGTGTTTCCCGAGGGGGCTCTTGTTCATGCTCCTACGTCTCTGAACTGGCTGCAAGCCGCGACTCTGACCGTTACGTGGACGACCGCTTGGAACTCACTCTTTGGCCTGAAGGGCAGAGAGGCCGGACCAGGCACTTGGGTCTTGGTCCAGGGCACAGGTGGCGTCAGCATCGCGGCTCTTCAGCTTGCAACAGCTGTTGGAGCAACTGTCGTGGCGAGTACCTCTTCCGATGAGAAGGCTGCCAAACTAAAGGAACTCGGCGCCAAGCACGTCGTCAACTATCGAACCAATCCCGATGGCTGGGGCAAAGAGGCGCGAGCTCTTACTCCCGAAGGACGAGGCTTCGACATTGTCATCGACATTGGCGGCAACGAAACCCTTACGCATTCTCTCCAGGCCGTCCGGACTGATGGCGTCGTCATGATCATTGGAGGAGTCGGAGCAGACGCTGAGACTGTTCCCATGTTCGCTACTCTCTTGCACACCTGCATTGCTCGAGGTATTCTTGGTGGCAGCCGCAATCAGTTTAAGGAGCTTGTTCGTTTCATTGATGAGAAGAAGATTAAGCCTGCTATTGATGATGTGGTTTTTGAGTTGGCAGATGTCAAGAATACCTATAGGCGCTTGAAGGAGAAGAAGCACTTTGCCAAGGTTGTGATTCGTGTTGATCACTGAGCCTCTGGGGCATAGGAGCTATTTCTTGCTGTTTTATATAGCATTAAACATTTCTTTTGCGACATGGCAGTTGTATAGTTAAATCTTGACACTCATTACCTACCCAAGCAAACTAGCGTGAAATAAAACCATGTGACTCGATGAAGAATTTGATATCTTGGCAAAATCGTGGCGTGCTTGGACCACCCAGGTTTGGAAGTTGTTCCACTTTAACAAGGATGATCGCCGGGGCTATTAATAACCATGTAAAATCTGCCCGTTCAACTCTGCTTCGTAGATCCCCCGGATATCAAGACTGGGTCGAGTTTTTCAGATTCATTTTCAATTCTAAAGGCCAAGAGGGACCACTAACAGAAAATAGCGCTCCCCTAACCATCAGTAGTTACTTCTCTAACCCACTGACTAAGAAACTGCCGTAGCCAGTCACACCTTCCATTTAGGTCTGTAACCCGGAGCAAACGGTCCAGACCGATCTCGATCGCATCCCATGGGACCACATTAGCGGGACCACGTGCACGTGAGTGGCGCCTCAACCTTCAACTTCCCAGTTTCAGCAAAGCCTCTCCTTAATCACCTTCGACGCATGTTTCTGACTATCCACCATCGATGCTCGATTCGGTCTTGATGCGCTTGTAACCCCTGTCGCGTCATCTTATCCGCGCTGCAGGCAGACCCCCTTGGAGATGGCATCCACTGGTGGGAAGCCACTGTCTTTCAACCCAAAGGCGGACGCGACCCTGTTATCGTCCGAGCGTAATCCCCCGCCGCCTCGTCCTGAGGTCGTTGGACCGATCTATGACCCGGAACAGGTTGATGATCCGATTCAGTCTTGGTCTCAGGACTTGGAGTCATGTTTCTACCCTCCAAAGACGGATCCTTATGCACCCTCCTCCGTCCCGGACAAGCCTTGCCCGTCTCCTCGGTATTTACGCGCTCATCTAGCCAAGAATGAGAGGCTCAGATTGTCTATGCTATGGTACTATACCAGGGATATTATCAATGAGCCTGAACTTCTCGCCGGCCTTCAAGAGAAGGCATGTCTTGCTCAGGAATCCACAGGTTGGGAGTACGCGGTTGTCGGAATTCTCGATATCAACGTCTACATACGCTTAGCCACAGTCGGTCTTCAGCTCGCTATCCTCCCCCGCGGTGAAACTCTCTGCGCTCACACGGTGACGCAGCCTCCTGGTGTATGGTATTTCTCTCTATTCCCTTGCCGCAAGTTGCTAAAGTTACTTTCTAGAATGTATTCCTTCTACCAAACATGATGGAGGACTGGCGATTTAAGGAATCACCATACGTTGAACAAGGAGGACTCACGGCCTACGCGGGTGTTCCACTTCGAATGCAGCACGAATCCGGCGAATGTGTTGGACTTGGATCGCTTTGCGTGGCATCAGCAACGAGCCGGGATCCTTTGACGAAACCTCAGCAACAAACACTCGCTCGCCTTGCCGACTGGATAGTCGCAGATATTGTTCTATGCTCCAGAGCAAAGCGCCAGCGAGAGCGTCAGCGAATGGCTGAACTCATCGCCGAGATTGAGCGGGATGATGACGATGCCGTGTCAGAGGAGCCTGTGCTTAAAATTATGAGGGCTGCCTACCCAGACGCGACAATCAGCCTTCAGTCTGCCAGGGCTGGTCACATCGAAACAGAAGGAGGGCGCCCCATCCTTTCCTCCAACCTAGAAAACGGCCTTTGGGAAGACACCCACTACATTGATGAATTCATCGCCGGCTCAAACCAACACGACACTCCTTCCGACAAGGTGGTGCGGTTCGTTGCTGCTCACTGTGAGAGCACACTAGGCCCATCACTGTTGGTTGTTGCGACCAAAGACTTTCGACACATATTCGACGACGTCGACTCTTGGTTCGTTCGGACCTGTGCGGGCATACTCTCCCAGAGGTGGCAGAAACGTCTGCTTGCAGAAGTCATGACAGCGAAAGAGACATTCCTGAGAGGCATCTCTCACCAGCTCCGAACCCCGATTCACGGTATCCTTGGTGCCGCGGAGCTCCTTGCCGAGGACCTGAAGTCGTGGGGATCACAAGAAAACGATGCCAAACTGAACTTGTCGGAATTGGTCAAGCCAGTTGCCGGCCTGGGCAAATCGTCCCTCTATCTCGAGACTATTTCAACGGCAGGGCGAGATTTGATGTCTACCGTCAACAGCATGATAACCCTAAACAGATGGACCGATATCGCCATGACAGATCGACAGTATGCGGTACATCACATTGAAGACCTCGAGACGGAGCTAGCCAAGGGTGTATCCGATATGATATCAGGCGATACACGATACAAACCTTCAATATTCTTCAACTACGATTTACCGGCAGGTCGCGAGAGCCTTCGAGTTGACCTTAACCTCCTTCGAGACAGCCTGCTCCCAATCGTCATCAACGCCATACAAAACACGAGAACAGGAATTGTGGCGGTAACCGCATCGATGGGTCAAGACGGAAAGGAATTTATCGTCGATGTTGAGGACACTGGTTGTGGTATTCATCTCAAAGACCAAAAACGCATATTTGACCTCTACGAGAAGGTCGGAGACCACTCGACGCGTGCTGGGCTTGGCCTCCCTCTGGCTGTCAAGTTTGCAACGCTTCTGCGCGGGTCTGTCGAGTTGGTGTCATCGGAGGTCGGTCGTGGTTCGCATTTCAGAGCAACCTATCGAGATGTCGATTGTGTCTCTTCGCCTCTCTCTTCGAAACCATTGCGTTCGAAACTCAAAAACGTACCGCCAAGGTTTCACAGGATGGCATCTGGCTCAGAAGATGGACGTTTGTCTGCCCATTTTGAGAAATATCTGATGCGGAATGGCTTCACTCCTTCAGAGAGTACACAGGACTCTCTTCTTATCCTTGATCTCATACCTGATCTAGAGGAGCGCCGGACGTGCTTCTCAAAAATCCCACCAGATCAACCCGCCATCTGCCTCATCCCAGGGTCAGAAGAGAAAGATCCGTTGGAGCCAACTTCAAACAACATCATCTACGTTAGCGGACCTTTTTTGACCTCGACGATTAGCCTTGCTCTTGAAGAGATGGATAGAATTATGACGGAGATGATGACTTCATCGGCCAATCCTTCTCGCCCGAGTGGACCGGCACCTCTATCCACAAATGACGAAGGCTCTAGCTCAGACGAAGGGTACGGATCGATGCCTGTTTCACCACCTTCAAACACAGCCGCAGACGGGATCGACTCCGACTTTTGCACCATATCTCCATCGATTGACGAGACAAACGCATCAAGCCATATGGAACCATGTCCGCCTACCTCAATCACGAAAGCCCTTACGAGCCCTGCCAAACCCAGAGCCTTACTGGTCGACGACAACATCGTCAATCTCCGAATTATGGAAATGTATTGCAAAAAACGAGGAATACCATATTGCTCAGCAACTGACGGACAGCAAGCCATCGACATATTTTCCAAACAACAATCATTATCCTCTGCAGGCGGAGGAGACGCCATCCAACTGATCCTCATGGACCTGCAAATGCCAGTGTGTGACGGAATCGAAGCTACTAGACGCATACGACTACTAGAGAAGCAAGCGAACTGCGAAGCAAGTGTTTTGTTCATTGTTACGGGCCAGGATAGTCTTTCTGATAGAGAGGCGGCGAGCAGTGCTGGCGCAGATGAGTATCTCGTTAAGCCTGTTAGCATTAAGCTTTTGGATAGGGGTTTGAAACGATATTTTCCTGCTTTTGAGGCTGGTTGAGAGCGTGTGGATAAATATACGAATTATGTGCTTGGAGTTAGATACTTAATGATCGATAAATTGTCTTTGGTCCGAGTCTTTGTCGCGAACAGAAGGCAAAGAGAGGAGTGAGTATTATTGAAGAAGGAATACAGGCCAGAAGCAAGAGAAAGTTTCATGGCAGCAACAGCATCCATCGGTTACAGGTGTGGCCCAAGAACCTCCTGCGTGTGATGCCAAACCCTCTTCTGCGCCTTCTCCCGAAGTACAGACACAACCTTTGCATTCGGAGTACAATCACACTTGTAGTTAACAATAAACAACCCATTCTCCTGCTTCTCCTGGGAATTCACACCCTGTTTACCATTCCACGAAACACCACGGCCGCCAAAGGCAGCGCTGGTACACTGGAATAAGTGGCGTTGTGCAGACTCTTCGTCGCTAAATGAGAATAGAGAAATGAGAGGTTGAAGGATAAGCCAGACGACCCAGGACATGAATGTTCCCTCGTCAAGGCCTCTGTTGACGTTTCCTGTGTCTACCCATCCAGGCCAGGAGTGGATGAATGTCACATCGGGGTTTTCGGCGGCGAGTTTGTCCAGAGTCATTGTGTTCATGGTGAGGACTTGACGCTGGACTTTTCCGGGGCCAAAATTCTCGGGTTTCTTTAGTTCTATGTCGTCGAGTTCTAGGGACTTGGTTTCGAGTCCGCCTCCTAGGACGCTAACGACTCTTGGGGCTTCGGCTTTGTGGAGAAGGGGAAGGAGGTTGAGGATGAAGAGCATGCGTGAGTAGTATGCCAAGCTTTGAACGATTTCCAGACCTTCAGATGTTTCTTCGCGAGCGCCGAATGGTGCGTACCCCGGGGTAAGAAACAGCAAATCAATGCGTGACTCCTTGCTCTTAATAACCCCACACAACCTCTTCGTCTCAGCAAGCAACGAGACATCGCCTTCAGTCCAAATGACTTCCGCCTTGGGATTAATAACGCGTAACTCGTCGATGAATAGGCGCGACCGGTCTTTAGAGCTCTTGCGTCCAATCAAGTAGATTCTAACGCTGGAACCTGTTTCGACCAGGGCTTTGACTGTGAGCTTTCCGATGCCTGATGTGCCGCCGACAAAGACTGCGACGCTTGGGGTTGTGGCATCGTTGATGAGGGAGTTGGAGGTTTTGATTTCAGTGTAGGAAACCATTTTTGAGAGGTGAGGGGTTGTATCCGGCAGATCCGAGCGGGTTTCAGGAGGTGAGAGGTCAAGGGGAGTTGAAGGATCGGGTTGTCGGATCATGTTTGTTGAAGGATTCCAGGCGCCAGCCACCTTTCGCGTTCCCGTTTAGCCGATTACGTGGCGTTTTTGCTTGTACCTCAACAAGTTGAATCCTTCTCAGAAGTGCAGGCATTGCGAAGATAATGCAACTCTTCAGAGACCTAGTAAATAAATAAGCCTAAGAGGATAGAATGATGCCAGTCTCACAAGCAGGTAGGCCCTTTTCAGTATCGGGTTTTGATACCGTCATGTATATTTTACTGTACCTTTTTATTATTGTGGCTGACAGTCTCATGGGGGTTCTGAAGTGTGGACGCCGCTGCAGATTAAACAAAGGACTTTTTACAACCTCGACACCGTCTATTAACTACTTCTTGTCTCATTTTCTATTCTATTACCCCAATCACACCCTTCTAATCAAAAAACCCCATACACTAAAAATCGGCCTCAACTTGAATGGTATAACTCTTCTCCGTCTGCTTCACAACAGTAACCTCAACACCCCAACCAGGAACCTTGAACGAGCTCACACCACCAGGAGCCAGAGACAAAGTTGCGTCATTCTTGTCGTAAACAGTATCAGTACCGCAACCGCCTGATCCAGGAGTCACATCTATAACACGGACAGGTCCGTAACCTGACTGGACAGAGGTGTCGATCGTGTAGAGCAGGACGCCTGGGGCGCAGACACCTGAGTCTAGACCTTCGGGGATACGAGCTTCGGCGACGAGTGCTGAGGTTTGGTTGACGGCGACTACAACGGCCTTGATATCCTTGTCGGAACCCTTGAGTTCGAGTGGTGTGAGAGTATGCTCAGTAGTTCCCTTTTCCGAAACACAGTCGATAGAGTCGTCGTTGATCCAACCCAGACGCCACTTATCCCAGGCGAAGAAATCAGGACCAACACCAGAGACATCACCCATAGCACTCCAACCACCAACATAATAACCGAGACCGAGATCTTCAAAAGGGTAGAAATCAGCCAGGCACATGGTGTGACCCGTCTCATGAGCCAAGGCAATCCAGCTCTTCGGGCCCCATGTTGTAAATGCGTCAGTCGCAACTGTGACGGTCTTTCTGGCGACATAATCACCCTGTCTAGTGTTGGCTCGTGTGACAAAGGTGATGGATCGAGAAATTCCTCTGCTGCCAGCATTGTTCACGGGAACGACGTAGAGGACGTCTGACTCGGGGGGTGGAGGACGAGTTCCTTTGTCGGTATAAGCATCGAGAGCATCCTGGATGTACTCTTGATGCTCTGCCCACGTGAGACCTCTCTCCCATCCGTAAGATGCAGCAGTTGCAGGCATGCGGTAGAATTTCGACAGATCGGCAGTGACATTGAAAGACAGAGCACCTTGAGAAGCCTGCTTGTACCATTCGGTCGTCTGGGGGACAATTGCATCGTAGAGCGACTGGGGAGTTTCGCCTTGAGAGGGTTCGGCATCGGAAAAGTCGACAAAGATCATGAACCCGTTGAGAGTTCCCGTGCTTGGGGCGCAGTCGCCATCGTAGTTGAAGCCGACGCTCAGATCCACCTTTTCGACGGCATTCAATTTGCAAGCGGCCTTCGACTTGGGTGGTTCCGGCTTGGGTGGCTCTGGCTGGGATGGTTCTGGTTTGGGCGGTTCTGGCTTGGGTGGGCTTGGTTTGCAGGCGGCAGCGTTGGCTACAGCAGGCAAGAGAAGAGAAAGGAAAAAAGCCTTCATGATTAGTGAAGTTGGTTAGAGAAGATAAGAGATGGTGGGTGAAGGGAGAATAGTTCTAGAATCTACAGACCAAAGCAACCTTTATATCCTCCTCATTCTGCAGTCCATGAGGCGCATCGTGCACCGCCAACTCTAGCATCACCAATTACTAGACTCACCAACAACAAAGCCTCAATTGAACCAGCAGCGCGTTTCAGCTCGGGTAGCCACTGTCAGCGGGCGTCAGCGGACCTCGGGGTCCATGTCAGCGGGCCGATCGCCTTCGCCGTCCCTATGATCGGGCTTTAATTTCACCAGCCACTCTGTGTGTGCATGAGGGCTATGCTATGGGTAGTCTCTAATTGGCTTAGTGTTAGCGGGTTACAGGGGTTGAATGCATTGTTGCGGAGTCGCGATGTTGTTAAGATCTGTCGGCAACCATTTGTCGTTGTTGATTGGTATTTTTCAACACCTATTTTCGCAATCTCCGAGTGGTTCATGAGATTGACTCAACATTTTGTAGTGAGTAGTGAAGCCTCCAAGAAAACCTTGGATTCATGCAGATCTCGAGTGGTCTGTAGCTCGGGCTCCAGCCAGAATGCCGCTCCAAACTGGGTAAACAGCAAATACGAGAATATCTAATGACAACAATGCAACCAAGGCTGCTACTTTATCTTTCGTTCTATTGGCTAGAGGTTTCTGCTAAATGTATTACGGATCATAGTGTTAGTAGCAGATTAATTTCCTAGTTAACGATTACCTTATAGAACTGCCATTTTATCACCTTTTTCGAGTTAACTACCTTCTTTGAAACAGATCCAATACAATACAGTTAATCTGCACCATTAGGCATGAAGAAATCACCTCGACGGGAGGAGACTGAGTGTTTGTGCGTAGATTAATAGGGGTGGGTATGGTGTCTCATGTTCATTGGTTTCCCTACCTACCCTATAACAGCCTCTCTCCGTGGTGGGTTTCCACCTCTCATTGTTGTTTTAACAATATATCAAACCAGGATTCCAAAGGCCCGGGAGCAGTGACATCTACATATATTTATATTCTATTAAGGAAGACGTAATAACGTGCCCGCAAATTCTCTAGTAGCCCATTCTGCTTTGTGCCGGCTCAGATAGTGACTAGATGGGGCAAGTTTTCAAAAGGTAGTATGCACATATGATTGACGGGATCGAAAGGGGGAAAAAAATAGAGTCATCGTTTATATGCCAAGAATGGAATAACAGCGTACAAGCTGGGGGAGACAAGACTAATCATGATGCAGGGTGATTGATAAGTACACGCAGCCCAGCCCATGTCCTTTTACCGTCAAGCCTCCTCTATCGATTGACGCCTTCCCGGCCTCACGAAATATTCCCACCACTCGGTACCATCATCATCAACTCTAGCGAGGCGGCCAATCTCATCATAGGTTTTGTTAAGAGCGATAACGCCTTCGCATCGACGGTGAAGACAAAACTCGCAGCTTTTCTTTGTCATTGATTGCGGTAAAGGTTTATATCCTGCTACATGGCAGCCGAGTTCAAACATTTCCTTGGCTTTGTATTTGCATGCCCAATGAGTATGGTCATTTCGTAATTTCTTGGTTATAATCATGAA
Organism: Fusarium ambrosium; assembly: GCA_003947045.1. NCBI lineage: Eukaryota > Fungi > Ascomycota > Sordariomycetes > Hypocreales > Nectriaceae > Fusarium > Fusarium ambrosium. The sequence continues at coordinate 66,789 of NIZV01000203.1, forward strand.
TTTTTGAGTCATTTGGAACTTGGCCCGGCGATGTAATGTTTTGTAGATTGTGTCTTTCTTGTCTTGGTGCTGAGGCATGCCATGGTTTTATATTACTCTCGGTACGATGAATCAAGGCTCGTCTTTCACGTTCAGTGACTGATAAATACATGCTTGAATGTCCAACTCCTGGGTGTTACTAATGTCGTGTTGGTGCCGTGATAGACGCTACTCGGTCACTCATCCGTATTGAGACCGTGACCAGCAAACGTGTTCTTCATTATAGTTGAACCTCGGCCCTTGATGGGATAACTGAGCCAGAACACTGAGATTGTGACTAGTAGATTCTCAACTTGACTCATAAAGAAATAGACCTTCATCCACAGTCGCACAGCTGTTATTCAACGTGTATGAGTGGGGCCAGCGACCTCAAATGATCCAATAATCCCTCGTTCCTTAGGCCTGCGAGTACACCGCGACGAGGAGCCGGATGTTCGGATGATGGGTTGATGGAGGAGGAGGAATTTGACGTTGCCGGCGGTGACGGAACATGATATATAGTTGTTGAAGAATTTGTCGATGCACTTGAGGTGCTCGTGGCGAAAAATCCTTTTAAATACTTGAAGCCGAGTGTGAATCATCCCGACATCCGATTTTATGGTGTTTCACCGCCCCTAGGCGGTGGTGAACGTGATATGGACTCACTGTTTGACGCCAATAATGTTTCTAAAGAAGCAGAGCTTTCATTGGCGCTTTGTAACCACTCCCTTAGACACGACACGTGCCTTGGCCACCAAGGAAGATGCAAATCCAACTCCCCAAATCAACGAGGGAACTGTGATATTGGACAGGACAGAACACAAGCCCTGCCTCTTGAGGAGCAACTGCAAATTGTTGATGTGGAGCTTGTTGGGCAGTCAGCTGACGCCTACAAAGGCTTCAAGTACCACAAGTCGGAATTGCCGATGCATTGCATAATCGGAGCTGTCTTCCTTCGCCCCGTTCCTTCGCAATCCAAGGCCAGAGATTGGAGATCTTTTCTTAAGAAGGCTATCCCCCGCTCTAACCAAGACATTTTAGCTAAACTGTGGAACATGACCCCCACAATTCACGGTAGGCAACGATGTGATGTACGACCAACGACTAACTCTTCACGCGTCTCCTGCGAATCACCAACAAGCAATGACTTTTACTTAAGTTACAAACTGACATCTCTATCCCCTTTCGTTCCGGTGCAGAATCCTTCGTCTTTGCCGAGAAAAAGCCAAGATGAAAGGAATGTTTGTGATTGATAAGATGCATCTCAGCTCTAAGACTCTAGGTGCAGATCATTTTCTACGCTATCCAATCAGACCCGCCTAAGGAGAAAAGATGATTCGGTGGCTTGGATAAGCATAAAATAGGACTCTCATCTGACCCTCCATCGTAATTGTGAGGCTGGCTGAAAAGCGGGATGGGGTATGCTTTTATGCCGTATGGACTCGGCCCGAGTTGGGGTTTTGTGTGGTAGTTATCCATCATTATACAATTTGGTGTCCGAGACCGGGGAGAAGAGTTGTAAAGGTGTTGGATATCTGGTAATGCCAATGCTGGTGGCCCAACAGTGGCGTCAGCTGGCTCCATATCCGTAATGTGATTACCTAGAACCAACAGCAGTCTCATGTTGGTTATCCCCTCAAACCCGCTCTTACACCTATGCAACGGGTAATTGCTTACCTGGGGGCTTTCAGTGGCACCCTGACGTAACGCTGTAGTCCCTACCCATCGATCCTTCTTCCCCTCCACTTATCAATCTCGTCGATCCCTTTCCCAGACTCTCCTCTTTCTCGCCTGCATACTCAATTACGAAGGTGGCAGATGCAACTTTCTGACACACATACCTAAAGACGATTTTCGCCTAGTTTATTCCTGCAGGAGTCACCATGGGATCTATCCATCGTGAGACTACAATGGATGACGACGAGAAGCATAAAAGTCACGCCGATGAGATTCCACCCACCACAAACGAGGATGTCCTTGATGGTGTCAAGGGTATTGAAGCCATCTCCAAGACTTGGACTAAGACTTCATTGGCGGTCGCTTATGGCAGGTATGTGCAACGACAAGCCTAGTAGGCATCACCTTGATCGAGTTTCAAGGGAACACACGTCGGCTATGGGGTATCTAACTTGACGTCTACAGTTTGCTGCTCATGGCCTTCATCACATCGCTAGAAGGCCAAGTCACGGGCTCCGTCCTCATCTTTGTGACTAGTTCATTCCAAAGCCATTCCCTGGTCTCAACCATCAGCGTTGTCCAGGCCGTTATCCTTGGTATGCCCCCGACATACTACAAACTTTCATCCTGACAGCTAATGGAACGGTGCAGCTGTGGTCAAGCCGCCAATGGCCAAGATTGCCGACGTGTTTGGTCGAATGGAAGCCTTCTGTGTCTCCATCGCTCTCTACACTCTGGGCTACATCCAGATGGCAGCGTCAAACAATGTTGAGACGTTCGCTTCCGCTCAAATCTTTTACGCGGCGGGTAGTACTGGTCTGTTAATCTCACAACAGGTCTTCATTGCAGATACAACTGACTTGACATGGCGTGCCTTGTTCTCTACCCTCCCTGACCTGCCATTTCTCGTCACGACATGGATTGGTGAACGCATTGGTACTGGTATCAGGAATAGTTCTGGCAGTTGGAGATGGGCCTATGGAATGTGGGCCATCCTTCTGCCAGTCTCGTTTTTACCTCTCCTAATCTCTCTCTTCCTCAACGGCCGACGAGCCAAAAAGCTGGGCCTTGTGCCCGAGTCTCGCACCACGATGAAAGGAAGTCCCAGGCAGATCCTCTTGAATCTATGGAGAGACATGGATATAGGTGGAATTCTCCTTCTGGCAGCTGGATTCTCCTTGATCCTCGTCCCTTGCACCATCGCTGCCAAAGTCTCGAATGGCTGGAGCAACAAGAGTATCATCGCCATGGTTGCATTGGGAGCTGTTTTTGTTGTCATCTATCCGTTCTGGGAGATGAGCACTCGTCTGGGCAAAAAGTATGGAGTTCAGGGGACGTTTGGGAAGATTCTGGCCAACATGGCTCCTTATCCTTTGACACCTCTACATCTGCTCAAGTCTCGGACCTTCAGCGCTGGTTGTGTGCTTATTACCTTCTATTTCAGTAAGGCCACCCTCCACTGCATTAAGAATGCTTAATAACTGACGTGTTTCTAGTGGCATTCTATCTCTCGGTCCAGCCATATTTCTACTCGTATCTCCTCGTTGTCTGGGACCTCGACACACAGTCAGCTACCTACATTGTGCAAATTTTCAGCTTCTCCGGAACTGTTTCCTCAATCATTGTCTCATTCCTCATCAAGTTTACGAATCGATATAAGTGGTTCGTAGTCGCAGGATCCTGCTTATACATCCTAGGCATGGGACTCATGATGAAATATCGCACCCAAGACGCTTCCCTCTCGGCTATCATTGGGACTCAAATCTGTATCGGTTTCGGCGGGGGCATGCTCAATGTGCCAGCTCAGCTTGGTGTACAAGCCAGCGCTGGACATCAAAACCTTGGATCCGCCACTGCCATCTTCCTCACGCTTATTAGCATTGGTTCCGCTATTGGGTCTGCCATCAGTGGCGCTGTTTGGGGTCGCAATATTCCTGCTAAGTTGGCTGCCTATCTTCCCGAAGAGGCCAAGCAGAATGCGACAATGATTTTTGACGACATCAACGTGGCTTTGTCATATCCCATGAATGGACCCGAACGCATGGCCATCAACCGCAGCTACCAGGAGACCATGAGCACCCTGCTCACCATTGCGGTGTGTGTTTGTGTCCCAGTTCTCATTTGCGGTTTCCTGATGAGTGATTATCACCTCGATGAGATGGAACAAGGTGTCACCGGAAGAGTTATTGGTGGGGAGATTGGCGAAGATAGGATGAAGGCTCAGGGGAGCAAGAAGGGAAGCCCGTATAACCCAGCGAATTGGATCAAGCGCGGTGAAAAGAGACAGGCGGAACAGGCAGAGAGTGCATCTGCGGTGGAAATCAGAACTTAGTATATGATTCGGCTTTGGTGATTAACTTTTGCGAGAAGCTCTCGGTACGTGGCAGCGAATTGCCGCCTTCAAGGGGAGAGATGGCGCAGATTTGGTGGGTAAAAGAATTTAGGATATCAGCAGAGCGAACATTATTGAAGTTACAATGATGGAGCGAGTGCTACGATGCTGGTTGTGATTACAAGGGGGTGTGAGGCTCGCTGAGCACCGGCGTGAGCGCCACCAAGTCGAACAGTCGGAGATAAAGCAGCCTTGATGCAGGCAGGACTTTCCATGATAACTAACCCAAAATCCTGCTTCGTCCCATGATCAATTTGCTCTTACCTTTGCCTTACTTAAGAACAGCCCGGCAGCAAAACCATTGGAGCTATCGATCCCCTGCGTAATTTGTTCCAACGCCGTTCTAGTCGTGCATACGAGAAAAGAAGACACTAATTACCACACAGCAGCATGAAACCCCGATGCTGCAAAACACCATACCCATATCCTTCTTGGTTGTCTTGAAGGTGGCCGTCTCGGGCTTTGCGCTGCTGCTTGTGCCGCGGCCGCGTTGTGGGCAACCTTATCCTTGGGACGTCCTGATCATTTTTTTTTTCAATGACGCGAGGCCTTACACAGGATTAAAGAACATACTTGGGACGTCCTGATATTCCCTGCGCACCTGAGACGACGGCCACCAAAGACAATGATGTGCAAGGCGTTGGGGGGCAGGTTGAGAAGGGGCATGACGAGAATCGATGCCTAACTCTTGATCAACTAGATGGATCTTCTGTGCGTGGTCGTAGTTGGTGGTCTTGCGTTCGTCGTACGTTCATCCCAGTCATAGCCACATGAGACCGAGAGGATTTTGGGTCAGAGAAAGCCTCCACAACCTGCTTAATGATTCTAGGACCAACTCGTCAAGGGTTGGAAGGGGAAAGGTTCACTCCCAACGGAAGCCTAAGAAAGGCCTGAAATGCGGAATTTAGTCCCAGATTGTGAAGCACGAGGGGTGAAAGGTTTTGCAGCTCTTGAGCAGGTATGGGAGCCTAGCAAAGGCCCGATTTGGAGGCCTCGAATGTAAACTTCAACGAGCGAGGCACGCTTTTTCATCTACCAAGTGTAAGTAGATTCTACCACGGATGGAAGGTTGAGAAGATTAGCTCTAATGGTGTTCGTTGTGGGTGACTTGGGCAGTAGTCTGCAAAAAGTCAAAAGGGGCAGATGACCAGAATGAGAAAAGGTTCAGGCAACCAACAATGTCAAAAAAAGACTGATTCCTAATTTATAAAGGGAAACCTACAATGATTCACCTGCCTGGTACTTCGAATGATCTGTCCTTGTAATCGCTTGGTACTTACTGTGGCGTGCCACCGCATATCTTATCGGTTTCCAACGGTTTGGACCATCTTCGTACAAGTCACTGAGGGGCAGCTCTCGTATGCCACTTTGTCTTTTTACCCTCTGAGATGCAGTCAAAATTGTCATCATGGATGTAGAAGCAAGCAAAGAAACACCATTGGTAATTTCTCATCACATCGCAGGCCATAGGAATCCTCCCTAGCCCAGTATTTTTGAAGCCTTTCACCTTGACCAAGAGCACCCGAATTCCACAGAGCGCACCCTGCGTAGAATCACGGGCCGTCCCGAAGCACTAATAATAAGTTCCCCAAGTGAGATGTGCCCCTTTCCTTGAAGTATGGGCTCAAGTCTTGCCAACAGAGAGCGCAAAGTGAAACATGCGACCGAACAACTCTGTCGGTTGTGAAGTTATTCATCTCGCTCTTAGCAATAGAAAGCTTGAGGTGAAAAGTTTTAAAAGGAGATAAGAAATTGTGACGCTCTGAGAGGAGGCCTCAAGCGAATTTGGGTGATAAAAAGGGGAGTTGCATCCCTGACTATTGAACTTCCCCTTCCTCTTCCTCGCCACCCTCTCATCCCCTATCCACATTGAAGTTGCTCTTCAGCTATTCACAACCCACCTCTACCCCATCACCATGATAACCCAAACCTTCCCCACCATGGCCCTGCTAGCCATGCTTGCCTTTCTAGGAATGGCAGTCTCAGCACCCTACAGTGACATTGGCCTCGAGATCGCCCTCCCTGACATGAAGACGGTTTACCCCATTCCCCTGGAGATCATGATCAGACGTGATGCAAAGATCGACACCAAGTTTGAGGCCGAGGTCTTTAACCACAACGATGAAACGGTCAAGGTTTTGAAGTTTGGCAGCTTTCTTCATAATGATGATGTTGCTCTCAAGGTTGCTGATGTCTTTTACAAAGGTGAGCAAAGACTTGTCAAAAGTATTTAACATGGCCCTTAGGCTAACTATCAATCCTTTAGGTAACCCTGTTCGGTTCCTTGGTGTTACGCCTCTGTTGAACTTTGACAAGCTTGATAAACGCCAGTTCATCACTATCAAGACGGGTCAGTCAATCAAGGTCAAGTTCAACGTCGCCGAGCACTTCGATCTCTCTCAGGGTGAGGATTTCACTATTCAGATGTCAGGCAGTCTTCCCATCGCAGACTTGGGCTCGACCAACATCATTGGGTACATCCCATACGGCTCCAACACTGTCAGGTTCAGTGTGGACCGACGTGCCGCCGAGCAGACTCGCATGAAGTACCTCAGACGCATGCCAGGAATCCAGCGTCAGAACTGCAAGGGAGATAGGATCGAGAAGCTCAGGGAGTCACTCTCTCAGTGCATCCAGCTCGCTGATGAAGCTGAAGAGGAGGCTCGATATGGTGACGCGTGGAGATTGGACGAGGCCTTTGGTGCCTCTGACGAAAAGACTCGCCAAAAAGTTGCCGAGGTCTTTGCTCAGGCAAAGGACAAGTGCAAGTACGATTTCCGCAAGGTTGACAAGGTCTGCCCCGAGTACTACTCCGAGTGCCTGTCCAGGAAGAAGATCGTCACAGCCTACATCCAAGAGCCAACGCGTCAGGTTGGATACTGCGACAACTTCTTCACCCTCCCCGTCATGCCCGTAAAGTGCCATAGCTACGACTCATCCGAGGCTTGGGGCTGGCACCCTTCTCGTGCGGGTGCTGTGATCCATGAGATGATCCAGCTGAACTTTAGGGACACTATGGGGGTGAACACGACGCTTGATACCGAGCATGGTCTTTCCAAGATTCTCGCCCTCAACCCTGAGCAGGCCATGAGAAATGCTGATAACTATGATCTGTTTGCTACTCATCTCAGTCTCAACTGTGAGGCCGTTAGCCCCGCTAGGCGAGCCCTGGATCATCTCCGAACCAAGCCAGACAGGGTGTTGAAGAAGGAGCGCGAAGATGGTGGTTGGTTTGTGAATTAGTTGATGGCAGTTGATTGATGTGATTTTTTTGTGCGAACTTGGTTTCGTGTTCTTCAGCAGCTTCATCCAACATGCTAGATATCTGAGGCTTCCTGCGTCTGGTCACAAGGTGGGCCTGGATCAATCTGGCGGCTGGATACTTTAGCGGGGTTAGTCATTGGGCACCTACGAGTCGATCGAAGGAGCCAGGGCCGGCCTCGTGAAGTATGAAGAGGCTTGGCTGGTATTGTTTGTCGTAGACTTATCTGACTTGGTTGAATTCAAAGATTGGTTTCTGTTAGATGTGCTACGTTTATCACCCTGACGCTTTGGAAGAAGACATGCAAGGGGGGGACCCCTTTTGCTTCTGCACCTATGTCACACCCTGATCATTGCACACACCATTTTCTCCTCATCTTGGAGAGAAAGATGCCATGTTTTCTTTTTCAAAGGAAACGCTGGAAGCTTTGATGATGTAGATGTCTGCTTTGAGACCTGCTTATATAGTTGTTAGAAATCACGTGTCTTACCTCCTTCGGGAGCCCATTGCTATATGGTAAGTAGGTAACCTGATGAAGGGAGATAATCGCTCACTTCTCCCTCTAAAAGCTGTCACCGGACGCTGTCGGGGTGTGATATAGCCACACGAGCACGATGGGATAACAGTGCGGCGAATGCTAGACCGCCGACCACGACTACGGACAGAAGATCCATCTAGCTGCCTCTCCTCCTCTTCTCGCCCGGTCTGAATCACATTAAGAGAAGGATGTGATTTCTTCCAAAGAAAACGCTGGAAGCGTTGATAAACTAGAAATCCGCTTGGATACCCGATCAAACAGCCCCTTAGCGACTGTCGTACAGAGCGCTTGTGGTCACCTTGAAACAAGATCTTTTAGCTCACTTATCCCGGATTCAAGTATAACAAACACATTGCACCTTGAGAGATGAAAACGGTAGTTGAAAGAGCTTTGTTTTTTGTGAAAGTGAGGGTATCGCCTAGTGCGGTGACATAACGGCACACTCCGCGTCCGTGGCCATTACTATCGTGAAATCCAACTCGTCCGACACGCCCAGAAACGTAGCTCTAGAACTCCCCGGACTTCGCCATCCCTCAAAGGTTCACATTGCCATCGCCGTTTGGACCAATCTTGCCTCCTCCCCAGATAGTCCTCTTCTTCGACTTCGTAGACTCCCCCTTCTCATAACTCCAGATCAAATCACCCCATCCAGGATGGTCAGCCGACAATGTGTACGATTGTCCTCCGTCCTCATCATACGCCTGCTTAGCCTTGGTTGTCCAAGGAGCGTTCCGACCGCGAGCAACCTTGTAGGCATAGTAGATGATATCCCATACTGCTCCCGTGAGTTTACCATTGACAAGTCCCACGCCGCGGTTCTTTTCACTGATCTCTGCCCATGGTCCATTTACCAAGATGGCTTCGCAGCGATAAAAGTTCTTGTTGTATGGCACTTCGTTTCCAAGGCTGTACTTGGCCAAGTACTCGGATCCCTTGAGCAACAGGTCACCGCCTTCACTCCAGATATCGTATCCCTGGGATTGGATTGTGCGAGCCGCGTATGCTGCCCATGCTACGGCGGACTGGGCGTGGCTTTGATCACGACCGGCTTCTGATGATTGACCCGTTGAAGAATCAAGGTTACCATAGATTCCCGCGCAAGGGTCGTTCAAGTATGCATTCAGAGCGTAGTTGTACTAGAGCTGCATGAGTGGTTTGTGAGGGAAATAAGCTTCAGTGAAGGTGCTTACCATGCTGACATCGTCAAGGTAGACGGCGAAATCCAGGAGAGCTTTGATGCTCACCATACCATAGTTTGCGTGGCCAATAATGATCGATTGTCGCGCGAACAACCAGTAGAGCTGGTTAGAGAAACCAGAGCCGCCTTGCCATCTTGCACCGACCTCTGTCCAATTGCCTTCCCATCTCATGATCTCTGCCGCATTGGCGAGCATGCTTCCTTCAAGACCAACCAACAGGGAAGTATCTAGTCCAATAATGTTGGTTAGGTTGGTTCCCCAGGCATCGAGAATAGTGGTGGCTCTGTCCCAGTGGGCTTGGTCCTTGGTGATGTACCACATCAAGGCGTTTTGCCAGGCGGCTCGAGTGTCTGCTGTGAATGATGTGTAGTTACTGCAAGGGCCCCGACAGATGACGGGTTTCGGACCCTGCATGGTGTATGTGCTCAGGGAGTATTTGTCGGTGCTGAACGCTTTGTAGGCTGTCTTCCATGGTTCCTTTTCGCTCTTAACATTGTTGCGAATACGCTCGAGGTCGTCATGGGTGTGCCAAAGGCCAGGGTGAACAAAGTCGCCCGGTCGCTTCTTTGCGCCTGCTAAGTTCTGGGGAGAAATAATGGGGCCTAGTCGAAAGATCAAGTTAGATACACCGCATATGATGGCGTCCCGGTTTAGGTTGGAAGAGCTCTGACGTACCGTTGAGCGCGGGGACGTTGGACACCAATGCCTCGGTGGCAAGGGCGAACAAGCACAGAATTGCAACGATTAGCTATGGTGATGGTGAGCCGCGCAAGATAATGAGTTGTAATCAACATGGAGGCAGCATACCTTGGTCATGATGGAGTGTTACACTAGCCGAGGCCTCTTGCAAAGGCAACGACTTGGACCTGCAGGAGTGATCTGGGTTCTACATCTGCAGGAACAACACAACCTTAAAAGCTCAGTGGAACCAACAAAGTACCTACGTTCGACTTGTTGCGATCATCGGCGGGACATATTCCGGCCTTGCCCCGATGTCCATGAGTTCGAGACCATGCCACGCCTTCCCCGCACGCCTACTCTGGCAATCACCTGTCGGACCCGATGGTCCGAAATGAAGGGAGCGGGCATAGCCCGGAAGATATACCGCTGCATCTCCAAGCTTGCAATACTAGGGTCTCTTTAAAAATGCCGGCAATTACATCTTGCCCGATACTTGGCGAAGGACATGTCGGGCCCGACAAGATGCAGCTACTTGCCAAGACCAGACAGCAATATTGGACGTGCTCAGTCAATCTTGTTTAGGGAACGAGTCGCGGGATAAGGCTGAATATTGGATCCGTTTTAGAAATATTAACTAATCAAATATCATATTAATTGTTTAGCATGGTCACCATCAAGAACAGCAATGTCGTAGTTCGTGTTGAGGTTGCAAGCGCTGCTTAGATGTTGACTTTAGCTCCTCCATGCTCGGTGAGTTATGTTCAGTTTACATACGTAGTTTCTAGCAAACCTATCCTCTTCAATTATAGTACTTTATCCAACCCGTGAAATATTTGCCTTTGGCAGCATCTGTGTGCAATAAGTGACACTCAATCTTCCCTATAGGACAGCGGGATTGGACCCGAGCATCTGGAACCTACCCACCTCGCACGGTAGAGACTCTAGCTCTCTCCGTGTTTAAAGTTAATATGTATGCTAATTTAGTTTAGTAACCTATTAAAATTCTATATCTAAGCTACCTTAACTAATATATAACTCCTATTAACTTATCCTATTAGCTATAACCTAAACTTTCTATCTTTATAATTAAAACCTTCCTCTTCTTAATAGGCTAAATTACTTATATAACTTAATTTCTTAAAAACCTTAATTATCTTCCTTAAAAAAGCTCTAAAAATATATTTTCTATAACTTATTTTTAATTTTTTTTAATTTTATTTATAATTAATAAGCTTCTTTTTATTATTTTACCTCTTATAATTATTTAAGTAATTTAAATAAGCTTTAAACCTAGATTTTATTATTTCTTATAATATTAATAAAGTTAATTATATTTAGCTTTATATTAATAAGGCTTTTAAGCTAACTTAGCTTATTATATTATATAAAGCGCTTAATTCTCTAGGGTATTATAAGGTAATTTATTATTAT